>JAOUZG010040507.1:439315-459527 GCA_026289955.1 Argiope argentata
TATATATATATATATATATATATATATATATATATATATATATATATTAAATGCCAATAGAACTAAATATAACACATTATCAAAATGGCAACTATACCAGTAATGACAGAAGACAAATTCAATATATGGAATAAATAGTCAAAACTAACTACTTGCATCATTGAACAAGAGTTTCAGCAATTGCTAGTACTTCTTCGATCCTCATAAGAAACATTATGATTGGCAGTTACTGTAGTTTGATTCTTCATTATTAAGTACATATGCTTTTTTTTGTCTGACTAAAATTACTACAACCTCCTTTATAATGCAAATACTTTATTTGTGATTTTTTTTGACAGAATTTTTTTTAAAAGACATGTAATTCATTGCTTTATATGTAATCGTTTGATATTATTAAGAAATTTAAATTTCAAAAAGTGTCTTCAATATTTGTAGAGGAATTTTAGTGTCAAGTAGATTTTTGGGGATTCTTCATATTACACGCTGGCTACTATAGTATTTAACAGTTTTATTTACCTATTCAGACATCACAAAAACAGGCTGATTAATAATAATGAATTTTAATTTTCAGATACCAAATCTAAAATTTTCATCTATTCTTTTAAAGCACAAATGGTTAAAACTTTTCTCTAAAGCAAATAACAGCACATTCTAAATCTCACAATTTGCTATAAAGTTTCAAAAATTTTCAAAGCCATATCTTACAAAATTATACTAAAGGAGTTTTGCTTTTTACATATTTGACTCTTAAGAAAGAAAAAACAATAAAAAGTACAAGAATCATAAAGGAAATAAAGGGGGTGAGATCAGACCTTTTTTAGTTGCCAGCTTCAATGCTCCCATAACACCAGTGCTAATATCTGGCTCTTCTTCTAAAATAGGTTCATTTTCTCTCATCTGAAATAGAAAAAGAGGTTCAGCTTCCCTTATTATTTTTATATATGATAAATACCGAGTGTTTCAATATAAACTTAATTAAAATAGCTTTTGTGTTTGTTTGATAGTAACTAACTCCCTTATGTAATTGCTACATTCCTAAACGTTCTTGTTGTTTCAGTAAAACTGATAAAATAATGTTTTATATACCCTAGAATATCAGCACAAGAATAACCTCAAATGTCTGATAAATAATCAGACAAGTTTATATACATGTTATTGAAATGCATAGCATTGATTTTAAATCCCTCAATTGAAATATAATGTTACTTAAATGATTAAATAAAGATATGCAGTTCTCATTAATTTGCATTAATATTTTCACTATTAAATGGTAAATGGTGTGAGTAAATTTACGTTTTTGGCAGGTGCAAATACCAAGTTAAATTTGGATGGACAGAAATCACATTTTATTCAATAATACAAATGGTTAAAGCAACTACCCATCTTTTATAAAAATGGCTACAATTATTCTCTTAAAGTGCACCAACTTAAATTTCCTGAATTTTTTAATTAATTTACATGCTTAAAGTCTAAGGGAAGAGAAAATATCTTTAAACAAACTGTAGTGGGCTGCACTACAAAAGGGGGGTTGCTGGAGCACCACTGTGCATCAATGACATATTTTCTTATGAATAATTAATATTTTTAAAATTTATTTTGTAATAAATTATTCATTATGTATTGTTGGAAATACTAAAACATACAATATTATCAATTAAAATTTCTTATACAATCTTACAACATGAAAAAAAATTATAAAAGAAACAATTTTAATAACAAGTAATATTCAATTAAAGCTACAATGGCAAGTCCTTTATGAGGCATTTGGACTCTAAAACACTCAACACTGCATTCAAGTTATGAAGAAACATAGTATTTAAATTTACCATTCTAAAATTTAAAAAAATTACACACTATTAGAAAAAATTTAACATCCCCTGAATATGGCTGCTTTCTAATACAAGAACGCAACAGAAAAGAAAGAAAATCAAACATCCTATTTGTATAAACCTTACTCAAATGTAAATAAATTATTCACCCACAAAGCACACAGCATAACCCTCATACATTAATAACCACTTGACTTAAAGAGTGAGTGAAAAAAAAAAAACAGATCTGTTTCACTAATATATTTCAAGTGGTAGAGAATCTTGTGCTGTATTAATTTGTCTCTGAAACCATCCAAAAAGATTTCAAGTATAAAAAACTTTACTTTTGTAATTTGATTTGAAAAAAAAAAATTGTTTGTTATAGATAACTTTCATACAACAAACTTATGAACGAATTTTAATTTTTTTAAAATTATTTATTGCATGCTGAAGAAAATAATGAAAATATTGAGAAAAAACATTAAATGTGACACATTTTTTTGGTATGCAAGAGGGATATTAACTAGCGTTCATACATCTACAAGCAATGATTTGTTAGAATATCATTTTAGAACCTTTGGTTTCAAACAATAACCACTGTACATTTAGAACTAATTTTTAGAAAGTGATGATTTTACTGTGATGACATCGCACAACAAAGGGTAAGCCAGTTAATATCTAATGTCCTTTTTATATGACTATCACATTCTATTTTTGAAGCAATATTAAACAAACTTCATTAATTCTTATCTTCTTTTTCTATCAGATCAATACATTCTCCCAAAATATTTTCAACTACCATTTTATCACTGATTTGCAAGATTTGTTTTGAAGACAAAATTTTGATTTATTTAATGATTTTCAATGATCTTTTAATGGTTTTTCCTTTTTTATTTATAATTAGACAATTTATTTATCCTAAAAATTAATTAAATAAATAAAATGAAAAAGAATTTAACATAAAGAAATTTATTGATATGTATTAGTTAAATTAAGCTGGATATTTATAGGTTAAACAGTTTAAAAATTTAAAACATTATACTTAAAAACATGATAAATTAACAGTCTTATAAGTATTCATTTGAAAGAAGTTTTAAATAGATTTACAATTAATAAACATTGCATATAAAATCTAATAAATAATAAAATGAGGGGGATGTACCTGTACTCCTCTTAAATGCTGCAGAATTATAATTTAAATTTTACTTACTGATATTTCAGCAGGTTTTTCTTCAACATCAACTTCATTCCATGCTCCTTGATTTTGAGACTCTTCTTGCTTTTGACGATCATCAAGCTCCCTATCAAAATCCTATAAAAGATTCCTTTTTATTGCCTAGCTATGAAAATCTCAGGGGTTTATTAAATATCTTCTTTATAACAATAATTAAATCATCACAGTTTATATTGTAGATGATAAATATAACTTACCATCTAATCATAAAAAATAAATACATAAATTATAATCTTAAAAAAATAATAAATAAAAATGATTGAACTACATAAAATTTACAAAATAAATATTTCAACATAATTTTCAAATACAAAACCAGCAAATCATATTTTAAGAAAATACAATTCAATAGAGTTTAGTACACACTAACTCATGAAATCGTTAAAAATGAGTTTCAAATTTATTGAATTATATAAACTTCTTATATTACAACAGTTAATAAACAAAATATGTTAAATAGACACTAAACATTAAACATATACCAATGAAATATTCTAGGAGGATCACATAAGAACATTTTATTTTACTGAGTTTGAATATAATACAGAATATAGTATGTATCAGAAATAATATTCTAAATCTTTTTTTGTTTTTAATTCAGGGAAAGAACAGTTGAATATAAGAAAAATATTTCATCACTTAGAAGAGGATTTTAGTTATTATTTTAAGTTACATGAAATTTGCCCTAAAAAAATTAGTAATCTAAGAAAGCAATTCTATTTAAAACTAAATTCTATTTAAATTCATATCAACCAAGTTTTCACAATTTTTTTTATATTCGGTATTAAAACTAATATGGTCAATAAGAGCATAATTGCTTAAGATCTACAAACAGAAGTATTTTATAGAATAAGACCATAACTATCGAGAGAAATTCAGAATAAACTGAATTGCAAATCTTTATAATTTATTCTTAAATGTAGTTTTCATGAAGAAAATAGATTTTATAACTGATGATACAAGATGAATTTCCTTTGGATCAATTTTTACCATTTTTGTTATTAATAAAAAGTATTCTCAGTTTCCAAAGAATAGGCTACTTGTCCCTTGGAACAACATACTTTTTCATGCCTCTTTTATAAATAATTAAAACAATCACAATGGTTGTCAAAACATAAATAGTTCATGACAAACATTTTTTTTAAATTTTAATTTTGACACAATTACAGAAAATTAATGATTTATATATTTTATTATATTAAATGTTTACATATGTTGAACAACAAAAAATTAAGTTAAATACAAATTAATTACCATCATATCATCAGCTTCTTCTTCTCGATTTCCAGACATCCCATAAGTGGGTATTTCTCCCAGAGTGCGACAAAATTCAGCAACTGAATTCAGTTCAATATTAACAGCATTCTTGGAAGCTTTTTGGGAATCCAAATTGCCACCATTTACACTGTTTAATATTTCAATAACCTACAAACAAAACATATGTCATTAACACCAAGAATCTTTATCAATATATGATACCTTTTAATGTAAAATGACTTTAAAGTACACCTTTTATTGTAAAGGCAATTTCTTTCCGAGTCATACTATTGTGACATTGAATAAAGATTATATCATGTCTATGTTAAGAATTAAAGATTTTTGTTTAAATTTAAATAAATTATAAAGAAAGATAAAAGAGTTGATACAAATACTGGATTTCTACTTCAGAAAATTTCACATGACTGATGTTTGCATTAATCTTAGTATTTAAACTACTTATTTAAAATTCCAACATGAAAATATACGGATTGGCTTGAAAGTGTCAAAACTATGATTCAATTTTATTTTTTCTTTTGGTTTGAAAGAAAAACAGTGTGCATCCTTATTTTAATATGAGTCTATACTTTCAGATATTATTTTTATTCAGTAAAAAAACCCCACTTTATAAAGATTATTCTTTAAACAGCAAGAATGGAAATTTGAGAGAGTTCATTCTCTAATATATTGTCCAAAAAAAATAATAAAATTTGGAGATGCTGATTTATTCATTCATTTTTTTGAAAATTTATCGCTCATATATAAACACTAAATCTAGGTGAATTCATAAAAGAGCTAAAAATTTACTGCAGAACTAAAGATTTTATATCTTGTTACAGGAAACAATTTGCAGTATTTACAGCACAAAAGAAATGAAACATTAATCACTGCCCTATTAAAATTAATTTTTTAAGATAATACATTAGTTCATCAACCTAAGTTTATCAACGTAATCATCCGAAGTTTAAAATTAATAGTAATGACAAAATCTTCATTTTAAAATTCAAATTACATCTGAAAAGGAAAATTCTAACAAACCTTTTCTGGTGCTGAAGCCATTACTTTACGTTCCTTGAGCTTTTTAGCTTTATTAAGAGCACTATTCAATTCTTTCTCTTGGTCTTCTTCTATTTTCACATTGGAAAGGTCTGATTTTGTATTAATATCTACAACAAAGAATCAAAACAATTCAAATGATGATAGCAGTTTTGAAATTGCTCTTATTGAAATTTTAAATGAATAAGATATTAAACTCTTACCTTCCCCAATCAAAGGGATTCCAATCTTTGTGTCCTGTTCACCATCATCCATATCTATATCTCTTATTCTACCACGTTTTCTATAATAAAAATATCACATAAGAAATCATTTTTAAAAAAATATTTTCAATTTACTTTTAAAAACAGTCAGATAGACAATTATACTGATGGGCCAAATAAGACATTTAAATAGCAACATCCAAATTTAAATAATGCTATTTGCCCAGATAATACCTAAAGTTAAAACTATGACATTTTACATTACAAACATAATATGTATGTCTAGAGTAAAAATTTGGTACTGATTTCTTTAAGAATATCATTTTGTTAAACTACATTCACTCCACTTGATTCAGATATAGTTTATATTCTTTAAAATACCAACTCACTTATCCCTCATTTTGTATAAATATATCATCAGCTAAAAAAAATTATAAACTTAAAAATTTTTATTAATTAAATATCCAGGGTTTGCAAATAATATTAATTATTCTGAATGGGTTACTATACTCATTTCTAATCTGCATAATTAAATATCAAAATAGTTTCACTTAAAACCATTTCACACCAAAAAAGTAAGAACTAAACAATGCCAAATAGACAACAAATAAATTTTGCAGTTAATTATAGGTGGTTAGAGTTTGAATTGCAAAAAAGTATTTTTTAAAATTAAGTTAAATTTTTGTCCCAAATCTAAAATAACATTATAATGTGTAAAAAAAAAAAAAAACCTGCTTTTACAATTACATAATTTTAATTTAAGGATTAATTTCACAGTATAAATTCTGATGTCCTTGCATATAAACATATGTTTTAAATTTTTTAAAAATAAAACAAGATTAGTGAAATCATTTTATGCACAAAGAAGAGATTGCATTAAAATAATTATAGAAAATTATAAAGCAGAAACACTTACATAAAAGATTATACTACCCTTCTTTTTTAAATATATTAATTTTTTAAACACTGTTTCCAATTTTTATTTTTTTGAAAAACAAGTTTTTAAAAAGTGAAATGAAACAATGAAAAGTAAAAGAAGGTCGTGTCGACTGAATTGAGCCAGAAGCAGAACTGGAGAAGTCAAGAGAAAACAATGGCGAAGTGCCAGTGTTGTGTTTGTAGTTCACGAGAACTGAACTGCTGTGTCCTGAGTCATGTTGTCTATTGTGGAAGCAACAATATACTATTTGGAGTAGCCAGTGTGTGGTGGTGAATTGACAGTGATAAGTTCAGCCGTTTGGAGGGACTGTAGAATGAAGCTACAAGGAATCTTTCTTCTGCTATATTCTGTCTGTGCTTGATTACTATTTGTGGGCTACTGTCTGCTGTAGTGTGCTGTCATGTATTCATCACTGCTGTACATATTTCATCTGTGCATTCGCTGTCTTTGTGTGTAATTAAACGTCATTGTTTACAACTGTTAATGCCTGCTGATTGTGTGTCTTCACAACATACACCCCAAAACTATAAAAAAGCAAGCCTGTCAGAAATAATTTAATTTTCTGCAATAATATATTATATGGGATAATATTTCTAACAAAATAAATAAGTTTTCAAAAAATTAACCTGGTACACCTGAAAAATTCTCTAATTCTAATTAAATACCAAATTGAGCTACATCAGCAATTTTCTATGCTTATAAGGGAATCAGTCAAAATTGTTCTATATTATAAAAGAATATTTACAATATACCTAAAAACAAACAAACTGTACTTAATTTTGAATCTAAACGTAACATTTTATGAAGTGAAAAATGACAGTCAAAGTAATATTGAAAGTAAATATTAAAATTCAGATAGGAAGATAAGTAAAAGAATAGATAATTTTTAAGAGTGGAAGCATGAATTAAAAAAATTTACTTGATTTTATAAATGAATAAATTATTGTATAGAATTCAACTCTTTCATTTAAAAAAAGTGAGAATAATATTACCTAGAACCTAAATCTCTGTCATCAACTGTATCTCCTGCAAGTAAATCATCCGCTTTTAAGACAGACACTTTTTTCAGTTTCTTCTTCTTTTTGGGCTTTTTGAACTGCACCTGGGGGATCAGGAAGCACCTGTTGTAGCACCAAAGCACAAGGTAAAACAAGAAAAAGGCAAATACATCTACAATACATACCATAAAATGCAGGGGGGGGGTAGAAGTAGTACTCAATTCCTATCATATGAAAGTAATTAATTTTCTATTATTTATTATTGAGTCTTTTTTCCTCCCTTAATTTATTACTCCTCACTTAGTAAGAATTACAAAATTCATTATAATATCCATAGAGATGTAAAAAGTATATCATTAGTTTTCAAAATCAGAAAATGTTTGACTAATTAAATAAGAAAATACCATGCAGTTTAAGTATTTAATTTGCTTAAACAAATTATCCTTATTTAGAATATGTCATTAAAATTTATAAATAAACATATTTAACAAGCTGAGCCTTCACTTTATGGTAAGCTTTCCAGAAAGTAAGTATATGATATTAAATATATAAATGTTCAGCTCATGGAGTAATTGGAGATTACAACTATGGATTTGTGTGTGTGTGTAAGAGTAAAAAAAGGGGGGAGGGCCAAATCGAATTCACTTGTTATATCTATAAACAAAAGCTTTCAAGATATTTTCTATGTGTTCTAAAGATATACTAAACACAAGAACTACTTTAAATAAGATGATTTTCTTTGAGTTTTAGTGCCACGGTATTCCAAAGACTCAGCCACTTATATGTAAAAAAAGTTTTGATTTTCAATATCTTCTTTGAACATAGAATTCTTAGCTATCTCCCACTAAATGTTAAAAGATGTTGTTTTGCAATTTATTTTCAATATTAAAATTTGAATTTCTTTTCAGAGCATAATATTTTTACAAATACCATACAAATAATACAAGTTACACTCTTGGAAATGTTGGCCACAATTTTAATCCATTTTCCACATGCAAATCAAAGCCCTATTTACGATAAATATGCATTTTTTAAAACCAAAGTATTACTACTTTTTTTTTTTCATTTTAGAAATTGAGGACTTAAAATATATTTGTCAATGAATTCTTCTTTATCTCTTGAAAAAGCACATATATTTTCTTTAATATAAATTTAATTCCCAACTAAATTAGTTGCATGTATTGAAATTATATAATAACTATTACTTTTTGGTCAAACCAACTAAATATTGGTTCAATTATAACATTGTGCTGGGTAAATGTGCCAATGAAGGAAAAAGGTACAGAAAAGGTCAGAAAAATAAAGAAAAAAAGAAAAGAAAAATTCAAGCAAATTTTGTATAGCGAAATTGATGCACAAGAATATCTTATGGAACTTATTTACATAAAGGCATTACTTGCATAGTCTGAAGCAAAGATAAGTAAAATCATATCATGGAAAAGTACAGCCAAAGCTTCTACATTGATATCTGTTATCTTTATTGTTTAAAAGCATTGTCATAATTAATATAAATACTTACCATATCTTCAGTTGTGTAGTATTCATTAGCAGGTTTCATTTCTGGCATTTCAAGAGACATCTGCAGTAAAACAATTAAAAAGTTTTTTTTTTTTTTTGAACATTAAATTATAAGACTGAAATGTTTGAATTAATATGCAATAACATAATGTAAATTGAAATGATGCATTGTTATGATGGAGATAAACATAGAGAGAATGTATTAATTCAAATATATTAATGTATTATAATATTTATATACTTATGATTATCAATTAATATATTTATGAATTATAATGATTTAATTTCAATTCATTAATGTAAAACATCTTTTCATTTCTTTCACTAGGCTAAATTACAAACATAACTGTAAGAGATTGAAAGTACATTTGACACAAACATTTCATAACAATTTACTATCAATATTTCATGTACAGCCAGCCATATATGTATATATAATTCAGATATGTCTCAGCAAAATTATGCATTTACCATTTACATAAAAAATCCAACTATATGTGTTTTAAACCAAAAATATACAAGTAGCTCGATGTTGCTGCAGCAGAGCAAGATGGTCTCATAATTAATATCGATAAGGCATAAGTGAAAGGAAGTGATTATGTAAATGTACAATGCTACAAATACAACATATAGAGAAATTAAATTTCTTACACATCAAGTTTGCATTCCAATGATTGATTTTGAATAATAATCTTATTCAAAAGAGCTGCATCTAACATTAATAACCAGAAGAACGGTTTAATAATAAAGGGAAATAGTACAAAAGTTGGTCCCTACAAGGGAAACCATCAGTCATAAAGCTATGAAATTTGGTAGGAATATACTTTTGAGGATGAAAATGTGTATTTAGGGGCGATATAAAAAAATTAAACTACAGTTTTTAAATAAAAATTTAGCAAAATAATAGCATTTTTCAAGAGGTAAATGGTAAAAAAAATGTATATCATTAAAGAAAACTGATTTGGGAGCATTTTAAGATTTCAAAAATAATTTTTTAAAATAACAGATGTCTAATTATTATGAAATTTTTTCTCTCTCTATTAGAACAATGAAGAAAAAAACTGTTCGATTTCTTTTCATAATTTTTATTGTTGACATAAAATTGAAATTATTTCATTTGTTTAATCTAATATATAATTATATTATTTTTTTATTAAAATCTCAATAAGAATGAATTACCAGTTAAGTTATAAGATGAATCAAAAAGAAAAACATAAATAGAACATGCCATTTGAAACAGATTACTCAGATGCTCAGCTTTTAATAGTAATTTGATGTAATGGGATTTTAACTCCACAAGGAAGGTTCATGTACACAATAAACAGAACAAATGTAAGGCAACTAAAATAAAATGGGATTATTGTCTCTAAGAATAAATTGTTTAAAAATACTTTGTTCAGGAAATTAAGAAAGTAAGTTATATATAATAGATTTCACTGAAACCAATACAACCAATATTTCCAAAAAACCAACTGGTTTCCAAAGGTGGTTCAAATATCGAAAACAATGAAAATTTTCATGAATTATAAAAGATTTTTTGTAAAAAAAGTTTTATTTATTTTAACATACATAGTAAGATGAATCATTATATGCTTGAATACCAAAAACAAGGAAGTCAATAGATAAATGTTTCAAGTTACAATAACAGTATGTCAAAAAATGTAATAAGTTTCTGTAAGAACACCATCCTTATTACTCTCAAAATCCTCCTCTTAATAATGTAACAATATGCTACAAGACATGCCATATAGTGGCTCAGTCATCCAAATATTTGCTTAATGAGTTCAGTTCTCAGGGTCTCTGAAAGTTTGCTTAGACAGTTTAGAATATAAAGGATTCAAAGATTTTGTTTTCTTTCATTTTTTTTAACAAATTCAAATATTTCAGTTTTATTTTTTATTGACTGACTTTTCAATTTTATGAAAAATCAAAAAGAAATAATTCATAAATACTGCATCACTGGCAATGTTGAAAAGTAATTTAGATACTAACCAAATGGTTCCAAAATTGCTTAATTCAATACTTAATAATTAACCATTTGAAGAACAATAAATCTTTATCTACATGGATTTTCAGCTCAAATCAAATGCAGAGTTTATTAATGTAAGAATTTCAAATGATCAGTTTATACTATGATACCTAACCAAAATTTCTTACCTTAAAGTATTATGGACAAAAATAAAGGATAATTTCATATTGTTATTAATTTTTTAAAAAAATATTTATAACCAATTGAATTATTTCCAAAATACATTTTGTATTTCATTTGTAATTACTATGATGAATTAGAATGAATAAGAATATAATTACTGAAGAAAATTTGTAAAAACATTAAGCACAAATACAAGATATATATCTATAAAATTTTTAGTAAAAAACAAATTCATACCTCATTTTGCTGCTTGAGTTTCATTCTAATTAATTCAAGCTCTTGTTCTCTGCTTACATAATGTGTGCTGCTAACTTCTCCTAATATAGGAAATGATAGCATTGAAAAAAATATTTTTGCTCACACAATAAAAACATCAATTACAGTGTAAATTATGTGTGCACATGTGTGTAAAATAAAGAAGACACTGTCGTTACACTGTCTTTATAATTAGGTAAGCATTATGTTTGCTCTTCATAGAGGCCAAAGTAAAATGAACAGAGACCTTCACACACAAAACTAGTTACTGATTATGTAAAAGAGAATTACCATAAACAGGAAAATTTATTTCACATAAATTCTGATTCATTTTTTAAAGTAAAAACGAATAACAGTGACAATGAAAATTCAATTTTTAAAGGGAATTAAAAAAATGATGTGCGTTTTAAAATTTAACCAGTTTTTTTTTAAATCATTGTAATTATTTTCAACTCCTAAATTTCAATTTAAAGGAATTTAGAATTGACATGGATTTTGTAAATTGCTCTCAACTAAATAAGAATCTATAACATGAATGTAGAGATATCTGATTTAAATTAATATAAATATTAAAAACTGTCAGAATCAATAAGACTGAATTTAATTAAATCAATAAATACCAGGCTACATTTTCAAATATATGCAAGGAGGAAATTACAGAGACATGAAAAAAAAAATGTATATTTCAACATATAAAAGAAAAATATCTTTCTAAATGCAGACATGTCACAAGTTTCAAACAAAAAAAACTGTATAAAATATCAAATTTCCCAATTATAAACAATAAAAACTATGAATAACTGAATATTAAAATAAATAAACTTTTACAAAAAGTACTTGGAATATTAAAAAATAAAAATTACCACATAAAGAAAATTATTCAATCTAATAAGGTATAACAAAATAATCCTGAAAGATGCTGAAATGGATATTTCTGCAGAAATTTGTCATGTTGGCAAATGCAATCTGTTTACCTTTTTAAAAAATACAATAATTAAGCAAAATATTTATGACAGCAATAAAATTTTATAATTTTTAATGCTCTGAAATTAAATATTTAAACATGCTCAGAACTCCTGTGAGAGACAAGTCATTTAGACGACTAAGTTCTATCTATTGTACATATAATGAGAAATTAAATAGTGCAGATATTGAATGAAATTAATAAGAAAAAAAAACAATATAACCATGTAATTTATAAAATAATAAATCAATAAATATTCAGAGTAATAATCAATGAACTACATTGAAAAATTTGACAGTTAAAACTTTTTAAAAACTGATATTATCTCAAGATCAATTAATTTTATTAATTTAGAACACACTTCCTAAATTATAGAAAACAGATTTTTTTTCTTCTTCTGCATATGAATTCCTTTAATGGCAAAAAAAAAAAAAAAAAAACCCACAAAATAGAAACATTACCAAGTTTGAACGTCTTTTTCTTTTCCCCTTCTATTTCTTCATCATATTTGGCTAACAAATTCTTTTTCTTCAACTAGATAAAGAAAGGACAAGAGTTTTCAGTTAGTTTTAATTTCAATCAATTTTAATTCCCAAAATAAATTTTTTTAAAAAAATTATTGATTTAGCAACTTACAATGCCAAATTCATCATATTCCGGTTCTTCATAAGGCTTATAATCCGGTTTCTTCTTTTTATTTTCAACATTTTTCGCATAACGTTCGCTATCTACAATATTTACATTTTCCAGAACATCATCCTCTTCTTCAAGAACACCTATTAATAGAAAATGTTTCATAAAAGTGCAAAAAAAAAAAAAAAAAAAAAAAAAAAAAAAGATTAAAGTGAAATTTGCTTTGCATACATATTTCAATGTATCATGTCAGAACATAATTTCTTGAATAGCCAAGCACCATGTGCTTGTGCAAGTTAATTTATATTTTTATTCATTTTAATTGTTTTATTGAATGAGTCACTTTAGTATTGCAAATGAACAAAACAATTTAGCCTTGCTTTTATTGTTTAAAAATATATCACATTTTCTATTTATTTCATTTCATATAATCATGTTTTCGAAATGACATTTTTCTAGGTTCTATTTGCTGTAGTAGTAAATTTTTTTTAAAAAAAAATCAGAGATTTTGTAAATGCAATAGCAACATGTAATTAAAACTGATTTTTTGAGACACTCGTGCAGATAATAAAATTTTTATTTTTCGCAAACGGATTTTTGTTGATGCCAAAATCCTCATCCCAAAAACCACATCATGGTCCGACATGATAAAAAAAACACCTGAGTAAAATGAATAGATTTTAATCAAAATCGTAATATAAAAACGTTAAATAATTTTTTATGACTGAAAATTCTAATGTTAAAAGAAATATGCATTTTAATACATTTGATTTTACCAACATTTGAATCAAACTATGCTATGATAAATTGTAGATCATTTCAATGAGAAAAAATATACCATATGAAGATAACTATGTTTTATTATCTTTATTCAATATTATTTTTCATTTAAAAAAGTAACTTCTAACCAAATCAGAAATTTAAAAATTGACAGCAATGATAGGATTAATTTTACCGACCAAATTTCTTTTCTTCTGAAGCTGAAAAAGCATACTATTTCACATCAATTTTAGAAAGCGTAAAAGGAAAGAAAAAATATTCACATTAGCAATTTCAATGAAAAAAAAATATATATAAAAGACTCAAGGGAGAATTGAAAATATTAAATTTAACTTTGCAGATAATTTATTCCATATTGACTTAGGAATAATTTATGCATGTATAAATTCATTTTAGCAATAAGAAGATTTATCTTATACATTTATATCTATTATATTTAATTTAACTGAACAATGAAAACTATGCTCCATGGAAATATTTCAAATACAGACCTAACTGCTACCATTTCAATAAGTGGAATCATGTTTATAAGCTAGCTACATAAAAGGTCACAACAAAAATTATTAAAAATTCAAAGAAAATAGAATTGAGATAAATCTTGTGTAAATGAATATATAAATTTTTAAGTTTTTAAATGATTATAAGCAGATTTATAGATACAAATTTTAATTAAATATGTTCAATAGATCAACATAAAAGCAAATTATTTTTCACTGTGCTTATAAATGGCATCCTTTTTTGTATAAAGTATGAGAAAATTTCCAAAAAGAAGAAAAAACAAGTAAATACACTGCCGTACCTTATTTAATAAATATTGTTTTACTTTTTAAAAATGGATATACTATACAGATTCATCCATAATTTGTCTCTATAATTTACCTTTATCTTTCAGTGTCAATATAACTTGATGACCTTCTTGAAATGAACCCATATCATGAGCTACAGTGAGCCCTTTCAGGTGATCAGATGTATAAGACTGAAAGTAAAAAAAAGTATTTGTTAATATTTGAATGCATTAGAATAGTGCTTAAACTAGGGATCCCCCTCCCCAAAACAATCAATGGTGCATCCTGTCATTTTGATTTACTACATAATAAAAAGTTTCTGCAATTCTTTTAAATATATATATATGAAAGTAGAAAATTATCAAGTAAATAGAAGAAAAGAAATAACAAATAGTTTGACTATTGTCTGAATATAAACCCATTTTGTGACCCGAAAAATCTCTGACATTAAGTTTTCAATTCACAAAATGGATTTGTATTCAGACAATAGTCAAACCCATTTCAGAAAAAACATCTTGTTTTTGGAATCCTTACCTGATGGTAACCCTTTTGAGAAAGTCATCAGGCTAGGTTTTTTATTTCTTTTCTTTGATTTATTGATAATTTTCTATTTTAATTTTGATCGGGTGTTTTAGTAGTAGCAGCATAAGAGCTCTCTAAATACATATGTGTATTTTAATATTATAGTTAGCTGGTTTGTTTCCTTAATAGATTAAAGTTGTAACTTTTTAAACGTTGTTAATGCTTATAAAATTATTTACTTCTTTTATATATATATATATATATATATATATAAACTGATCATCAAATATTATAAGATTAAGTGGGGTTTTGAAAATTTTATCCATCAGCTGAGACTCAGACGGCCGCTTCTGCTACAGATTCATCATTCTGGACAAAGCAAAGAACTAGGTTGAATGAACATAGATTGCTCATTTTATATACTTACTGCTAAGAATTGTATAATTACTACTATTCAAAAGAACTAATTTTTAGATTTCTTTGAAAATCTAATGCATTTCTATTATATTTTTGGGATTTCTCAGAAATCGTAGTTTGAAGTAGGTTCAGGCTGGGAGTGGGATTGTGGTATAGGTGAGCATTTCGACAATTCAAATACATTTATCTGAATATAAAAGCTGTAAAATGTGATCTGATTCTGTAATAGAGGGAAGTGGTTGAAAAAAAGAAAAGAAAGAGAAATATACTCTTTAATACTACATTTTGTAATTATTTCTTGCACATTTACCTGCCATGATGTTAAATCTGTTCAAATTTTGGGAAGGTTGTCCAGCTTTCAAAACTTTTTTTAAAATCCGAAATTTGTATTGGAATATAATTTTAGGTCATACACCAAATTAGAAGTATTCCTAGTAAAAATTTTGAAAAATAATTTTTAAGGATAGTTTCAATATAATTAATATAATCATTAAATATATTTAAAAACATAGTAAATTACAAACAAGTACCTTCTTCTTATCAAATTCTTCTTCGACTAAAGCTCCAACTCCAAATTCTTCATCCATTTCTTCAAGTAATTTAGCCTATACAGCATTGAATAAATGTATTTTTTAATATATTTTTTATAAATATTTGCATTTTATAATAGTTATTACTTAAGAGAAAATAAATAATAATTTTAAAAGTATTTTTTAGAAATATATGCTTTTATACATAAATATTAATGCATATTCTTCAACAAAAATTGAAAGGACAAGTAAAAGTCATTCTCTTTATATATAAATGATAATCACACTTATAAAATATTAACATATTAAATTATTACATATATTCTTGCAATCTGAATTTAAGAGTGTAAGAAACACATAATTATTTTGGCTTAAATATTTGGGGTTAATATGAATAAAATACTTTGTAATCTATTAACAAATAATCATGTTAATATTAAAAGCTAAATTGAATAATTCAACATAGACATGAGAACTTCTAATAGAAATGTTTCATTGAATATTATTTATCTTGTTGAGAACAACTGAAATTCACCTCATTGTAAAGATATATTTCTGAATATCATCCAGATTTTTTTTAATGTTGCTATATAAATTTGACTTTTAAAATTATGAAAGGAAAAAGATTATGTTTCACACATATATATAGTTAAAAATTATTTTGTTACAAATATTCACATTTTTAGGGTATTCAAAACATATTTAAATTGAACATAATTTATTGAATTCCCACTGCCATGATTTTGTAGATAACTATACATAAGTAAAATGCACGAGGGAAAATTTAGAATGTGTTAATAAATTATAACTACACAGCAAATGAGGAATGATGAAAAGCTTTATCAGTTTTCTGGGGGAAAGAGGTGAGTCCAAATAATGCATCATCAATCTTTATCAATTTTTGATAGAGCCCTTAAATGCCTTCATGTGATATAATCTTTCCTGTGATGTATATTCTTGATATACTCAAAATTCAAAAGCAGATTGCTGAACCTTTCTAGAGAAATTCAAAAACATTTGCAAGTATGTAAATATTTAGAAAATTTTGATTAAATAGTGCCAATTACAAAGAAAATATTATTAAATATTTTGTTCAAATTCAAAAGGATTTCAAAAATAAAATAAAAGCAGCAGTAGCCATAAATAATAGTTAAGATAAATATTAGCAAAATAAATGATGAAACTTTTTCAAACTTCAAAAGAAAAATTTAAACCTCAGCATTATATTTTTTTAAGTAAGCTAATTATTTGAATGAAAAAAGAAAAATAAATATGTGCAATCCTATTCATTATCTTATGCATATGAAACATTGCAATATGTCAAACCTTTTCCATTATGACAAGGAAAATTAAGAAGAAAGTTTTTAAAAAAATAATAAATTTAAATTAGTTTAAAAATTATTTTTATTGGAATATTAAAATGTTGAAGAAAACTTCTATTTAATATTCAAACCTTCAAGAAATTAATTTCAAAAACAATCTATTTTAATTATTTCTTATTTTTTAAAATCTATAAACAAGCATGGCACAAGCTAGGAACAAACAAAACTACCATTAAAAACTATAAAATAAAGACCTGTGCAAAACAAAAACCTCAAATAAAGGATAAAACAAATCAATTCATTTGAAAAGTGCTTCAGATATTGAAAATATAGTAGAATTATAAAAGGAAAAATTAATTGACTTCATGGATGATAAATTTCTACTCTAAAAACACTGAAGTCCACATTTCTTATGCATAACTGTATAACAATAAATTTTTTTCCTTCTAATTTAATAACAGATAATGCTTTTAGTATGAAATTAAATTTAACTGATTAATTCATTATGAAATATGGAAAATATTAAAATAAAATACTATCACTAAGGACATAAAAAAATAAAGCTTTAAAATAAGCACATCAAAAAGTGAGATACCAATATATTACTAAATTTCACCTTTACGAGCATGAAACAAGTGAGTTAAACAAGATATATATACAAAAATAAATAAATAAAACTCTTTTTTTAAAAAAAGGTTAAATAGGTGCAAGAAAAAAAAAATTAAAATACCCTTTTTTCTGCTTCTAGTTTTTCTTGCATTAATTTTTGGTGCTTTAATACCCAAGCTGTGGAAGATTCATCTTCTGAATCTGAATCAGCAATTCCTTTAGTTTTTCTGAAATAAATAAATAAACAAACAATTGGTCTTAAAAAGACTGAAAAATCAGAATAAAGAAAAATCAATAACTTTCTGATAGCTTAACTAAAAGTCAAAATAAGAATAAAGTAGAATAAAAGCACAATCTGTTATTTCTCACTAACATCTAAAGTTAAGATTACTATAAGGAAACTATAGACTTCACATGAGATAATTTTTTTGAATTGTAAATCAGTCAATAATTTACTAGCTTTGCGTTGTTTAAAATCACCACAATCCACAGCGCATACCTTCAAACAATCATGTTTGAAATTTCGATTGAATTGGTATGTGGATAAGCCGCTATGATTTTATATATAGGGGAAGTTTTTTTTACCACCATGTGTATATATATATATATATATATATACACACACACACAACAATATGTATGAATATGTATATATAACAAGAATTTACCTGAGCTTTTCTTCAATGGCTCTCTTTTCCTTTATTACTCTTAGTTTTTCACGAAGATCTTCTGCTTTCTTTTTTTCACTCAGATTTTCAGTTTTAACAAAAACCTCAGTGGGCTTTGAAAGCTCTTGGTCTTCAGTCTCATTACCTAAGTAGTATTCCAATATTTAAAAATATAATTCGGTTTGCATAGATTTTAATTTAGCATTGACAACTGACCATTAAATTTTGATTATATAGTTATTTGCAAGAATAAGCATAAATATCTGATAAAAATGTGTTAAAATGAAATCTTTGTTGGGGGAAAATGATCAAAAGTATAAAGTATTAATATTTTCTAGGCAGTTATTAATCAACAAATGACATCTAATAAAAAAAATGAGAGTAAAGAAGCAAACAATTTAAAACATTCAGCAATACACCCAACAAGTAATGAATCAAAAGTTAGATTTTATTGATAAAATAAAAATCTATAATTTGAACAACAATTGAAAAGCTTCAAATTATTTGAAAAAAATTATTATTTAATTAAAATTCTTTTTAAAATCTACATATATAATTTAGTTCAAATTATTAAAAATACTCATAAAAATTTTTAAAGAAAAAATGAATACAATTTATCTCAAAAATTAAGGCTAATATTCACAAAGAACTTAACCAATATCGCTTTTAACTATTGTTCAATATAACAAAAAATATTTCAGGCTGAATTTAAAGCTACTTTATTTAACAGATTACAGGATTTTTAATATGATCTAATTAAATGGAGAAGAAAATGGAATTCATCTTGTAGATAAAAATGAATATTACCTTTTTTTCCTACAACAGATATCAATATGCTTAGCATATTTCTATGATTAAAAAAAAAACATTTAATTAACAAAAATAGTAACATACCTGGAATTTGGCTTTTAACATCTAATGGTTTTAATCCAAGTTTTGCTCGAAGTTTGCTATAAAAAAGGTGAATAATCAATTATAATTAATAATAAAACTAATAAGTTATCATGCACTCTAAGAAAAGACAGAAATAATTACTTTGTTTCTTCTATACTCAAAGACAGCTGTGGTTCACTGCGTTCTAAAAACAGAAGAAAAAAAACCCTAATAAATTTTAAACAGTTACAATACAAATTTCATGTGCATTTATTTATGATAGAAATAAAACCAAAACCAAGGAATTGGCCTATTTTATAACCATCAGGGTCAACTTAAAAACACAATTTATCCGAAATATTCAAATTAAGAAACCTTGACAACACTAAAACTGAGTACATTTAGACATGATGATAATTTTTAAACTAAAAATAGCTGTAAAAGTTATTTTTAATATTTAATAGCATTGTGTGATAAACAATACATAAAAAAAAGCAGTAGGACAATTTTAAAAAATAATGTTCATCGTCATAAATTGATTTTACACATTTTAAAAATATCAGTGTTATTTGATTACTCAGTTATTTAAGATAAGTAGTTTTAGTATAAGTAGTTAGATTTTATAATAACTTTGAATGTAATGCTTAATCATATATATATATATATATATATATATATATATATATAT
>JAOUZG010040507.1:459627-500614 GCA_026289955.1 Argiope argentata
ATATATATATATATATATATATATATATATATATATATTCTGTACAATACACAAAAATAAATTTCTCAAATTAAAAAAAAAATTCAGTTATGGCTGCAGAGGGCGCAAAGCAGATATGTTTTATCAGCAAAAAAATTTATATTTAATTTTAAAAGCAAATAAGCCATAACAAATTTAAATTATAAAAAATGCAGGAACAATGCATATTAAAAACATCTGAACTAACCAAGTTCCACATAAAATGGAATATTTAATTGGTAATCTTGCAAAACATATTTACAATATTAAATTTATTCTGCAATTACATCTTTTTTAATGGGATTTGTGATTTACAATATTTTGAAATAACACTGATAGATATTATATACTCATTAAATCATTTGTTCCTGAAGATATTTTAATCTTCCTTTTTCTTTTATTCAATAACATTGTTTCATAACTTTTTTCACTCTGAAATACATCAACAGTTTTATTATTTTATGGATTTATAATCATACAAGAGAAATTTAAGAAATAATAATTAATATTAAATTAGCATATATAACAATACACATATAATCTTAATTATCCATTTTCTTTTAAATTTTATTATTGTTATATGCATATATTAAGGTGGAATGGGGGAAAAATTTCTAAAAGTTTATTGCATATTTTTATACTTGAATGAGAAGATTTAATTAAAATTTGTATGGATAATAAAACTATTTATACAAGGAAAACAAATTTATACCTGGACTTTCATTTCCAAGATCCTTAGGTCTTGAATCTGATCTTGATTTTTTGCTATGAAAAACAAAGGAAAAAAAGCAATGTTTTTACATTCAAAATATTAATGAGAAAGAAATTTATAAAAGAGAAACAAATAAGATAAAGCATGATATCTTACCTAGAATCAGACATACTTTGGGAATGAGATCCGTTTGCTTCTACAATACAAAGGGGGAAAATGTAACCATTACATATTTTCCAGTAGAAAAACAAATGACTCCTTAAATAAGCCAAAATCTTTTCAAAGGATAATAAATCCAGGAAAAATAATGAGGAAAATAATAACAAAACATCCTTATATTACTATACTCTTTCTACTTACAATACATCAAAATATTTACAATAATAACAAAACCTTTATACATTTATTTTGCTCTTTATACTTAAAATACAATTCATAAATTAATTGTCTTAAAATTTTCAGCAAAACTTGTCATGCATTTTATACATGCATCTTATAAGTTAAATTTTTTTTAAAGAAAATTTTTTAATACTTTATATAACAGTGCTTACCAGTGTCCACACCAGAAATTTTTGAACCTGATTTTTCTCGAAGTTTGCTGTAAGAAAAAAGTTTCTGATCAGTTAATGCTGTGTACTCATTATATATAAATAAAAATCAAATAAATAATTTCAAGCTTGCTTCAAAAATAATTTCATTCTTTGCATAAACAGTTCTATTACATAACACCCAACATCAATCATACACTTGAAAATAACCATTTTAATATATTTAAAGTAGTATCCACAAATTATTGAAAAAAAGATTTTAATTAAATTTTAAATAAATATTTTCACCCATCATTCAAAATTATTTAAAAGCTATTTATTATTGACTAAACATATAAAAGATATATAATTTTAAATCATACAGCAAGTTGTTGATCAAACAAATTACTTATTTGACATTCAAAAATTTTTTTTCTCATTAAATAGCAAGCTCTTTTATTTTTTTAAAGTCATCATGACTCAATTTAAGTTTATAATGAATGCCCATATTTTGTAACGAAGAGCAGCTCTGGCATTTTTATATTTATATAGGAAGGAAATTCTGTTTTTCCAAACTATAGCACCATTTTCTAATCTATAACCAAGGTTTTAGAAAAAGGTATTTTTAGCTTATTTCGTATGTTTTTCCCCCTTCTTTTTTTTCAAATTTTACATGGTTTATCAACAAATACCCATAACTCTAATGTTTTCACTTTGCTTTCTTAGCATCTAAGGAAACTGAATAGCTAAGAAGAAGGGTATTTATTCAAGGCATATATTCAATTAAACTTAAATTTTTATTTAATTTTCTTGCCAAATGAAATTTAAAAATAACAAGTACAATAGACATGGGATCGTACACAGGCACATAACAATGAGGTTGAATGGAATCAACAACAAAATTCATACACAATGTTATCCAATTCAAATTAAATGGAAGAAACTGGTTTGTTACAAAAAAAATTGAAAATCATAAAAAAAAACAAAAAAGATTCATTTGAATTTTATTATTATTATTATTTTCAAAAAAAAAAAAAAAAACTATGTCTTTAACAGATGAAATCTATAATAACCAAACACAGCAGTAAACCAATACAATTACATTAAAAGTTCATATTTATTTTGGTAGTTAATAAATTATTTTTTTAGACAGTTACAATTGCAGTCTTTAGAAAAAGAATCAAAATGACATAAATGGCAAAAGAGAAAGACATGATCTATTCATGGATAATTTTAATAGAGCTTTTAATAAACTTGTAGTGGCGAGAAGAACAGGAAACTGGTTTTCACAGATAGAGGGCAAAGAACATGGTCTTTGACCCTTCCCTTCCTCTGGGGAAAGCGAGTGGTTAATGACTTTCTGAATGTTGATAAACTGAATATTTATTTAAAAGATATTCATGGGAATTACCAATTTTAGAATCATATATATATATATCTTAATATATATAAATTAAGTGTCACATTGTTTGTCCGCGATGGACTCCTAAACTACTGAACCGATTTTAATAAGATTTACACACCAGTACCAGTTTGATCCAACTTAAAACATAGAATAGTTTATTTTTCGAAATATCACTTAGTTCAGGAGAAATTAATTAAAACCCATTAATTTCAGTTAAATTTAACCCTGTAATGCTACTTTCCGAGTGAAACACGGCCTTCCGGAGAAGCGATTGCTTATGCATCCCGTTTCGTCCCGTAAAACAGAGTTGTTTAAATTGCCATCGTTACGCGTCCGTTCAACTTATACTCAATATCGCAGTGGAATCGGATGGACTTTCTATCTCAGAACATGGAGGTATAATTTTTTTTACGAAACATCGACGCAAAAATTAAATATCGATTATTTAAAAAAAGGTCAATTTTGACGGGTCTATATCTTGAACGGCTTTGTAAAATAAGACACTTAGCTGGCTGGAAAAATACAGAAAATATGTTTCCTGAAAGACAATACGATGCAGTATTCTGCAATACAATTTAAAAAATCGAATTTTTAAAACTGAATTTTTAACAAATTTTTTAACGAAGAGGCGAAATTTCGCTTTAATATTACCGAATTTAATTACACCGAAACTTTTCAAGATAACTTAATCAAATTTTTTTACATAAAACTCGATAATTTTTTCAAAATCGTGTGAAAGATTGTAAAAATCTGATAGAAAATTGCGCTTTTAAAAATTATTTTGTCGTTTATTGGGTTTTCCTCTTCAACGTTACAAATCTAATTCATTGATAAATAAAAGTGAGACTAAATTTTTTATATATAATTTGGCAATGCTTTGGCACACCCTGATCAATTTTGAAAACAATCCTGCAAAAATTACGCGTCTAATGAATTCATTCCAGGTTTTGCACCTTCCATACTTCTCCTGAAAGTTAGGACACCAGTAATGCTACTACGAAACCTTTGTCCATCAAAGTTATACAATGGCACCCAACTACAAGTGACTAGACTTAATAAGTATGTAATTGAAGCTACGATAATTACTGGATGTGCTTGAGGAGTGTTGGTTTTAATACCCCGCAGTCCACTAATTCCGTCGGACTATCCTTTTGAATTTAGAAGAGTGCAGTTTCCTGTAAAAGTTTGCTTTGCAATAACCGTTAATAAGTCACAAGGACAGAAATTAAAAGTAGCATGGATCGATTTAAGAAGAGACTGTTTTTCACACGGCCAATTTTATGTAGCTTTCTCCAGAGTCAGTTCATCTAGCAGCTTAATCATTTTAGAACTAGATTAAAAAACCCGAAAATGTTGTATACAAAGAAGTTCTTGCTTAAACATAGGTATAACAAAAAAATGTGGATGGCTTGCGTTTATAAAGAAAATCAATACTTTAAAAGGATCGTTAGGGACAAGGGTGTATATATAAGGAGTCCAGGGACCCTCCCAAAATTAAAAAAAATTATAGGTAATAAGTAATTATTATAGGGGAGTTTCGTAACTAAGTGCACGGAGCACTGTTATCCTCCGCTAATTCCATTACCCGAGCAATGCCGGATGCGGGAATGCTAGTATAAATATATAAATAGGTTTCAAAAGTGAATAAATTATTAAAATTTAGACCTTTTTTGAATGCATAATATTACAATTTTAATAAAAGATCCAAATCAAAATAATTAAAAAATAATAAAAATTATTTTGGAATTGAGAACAAAAATCAACTATGTAGCATTAAAAAAAAGTATATGTTTAATTATAAGAGGAGGCTCAGTTATCAATGGTATTTTAAATTTTATGCTTTTCATTTATAGCAATCTGGCTGATAAGCTTGCTGCTGCTCCAAGTAATTTTATTTATTAGTTCTCACTTCTAATAATTAATATTTTCCTAATTATGTGACTAGCTATTAAAAACAAGCAATTTGACAAATTTTTAAAATAGTACAGCTTTTTATGTGTTCATTCAACTAAGCACCCAATGTTTAAACAAAAAGTTATTTCATAAATATGTTTTTAACTGATTTGTTTGTTACCCAATCAAAAACAGCAATTTTAGATAAAAATAATGAAAATTTTCTTACTTAGTTTCCATCATGATCTTAGAATCTTCAGTTTTTCTTACTAAAATAAAAATGAATGTATATAATCAGAAAAACAAATTATAAAATATAAAATTTAAAGAACAAAACTAATTACTATTTCTTAAAAATAAAACTACAATAATCTCTTTAAAAATAAAACTCACCGTTCTTCTCTTTGCCAACATCAAGCGGCTTTAATCCTAATTTTGCTCGAAGTTTGCTGTTAAGTTGGTGTAAAAAAAAGTACTTTATTACATTATGTATCTATATACAAAAGAAATTTATTAAAAAAAATATATTAAAAGGGATTTTGTGTTTTAAGTGTCTAACCAAATTTGATACATTGAATAGACACGAATTAATATAAATAAGTTTAAATATTGGAAATATTGTAAATTATTGCATGCAAGTTGCCTCTGATGACTAGCTAGTATGCAAAAAATATTGGTGGAGTTTAATTTCATTAAAAAATTTTATGCATTTCTGAATGTTCATAATTATTTCAACTAAGTATTTTTAAGCATCGCACTGTAATAGTTAGTAATGCCCTGTTATTTTAATAGCTTTGAACTTGTTCAATTTATTGTATATATGAAAATGTCTAATGACATTACAGCGTCATTAAGAATGAAATTATTACAGCACTCCATTTTTTAATTACATATCATCTTTCACAATAATTTAACTACATATTTTTTTATTCCATATTAGCTGTTAAGACTAATGATCGCCTATCAATATAAATTGTTCACAATTAGGAACATATATGCAATTATTTGAAAACTAAAATACCAAAGATAAGAAGTTAGAATTTAACAATTATTATTATGAACAATTATTATTAGAAATCATGGAGATTACCGATCTAGTGGACAGTCAACCAAAATCACCACGTGGTAGTAAATAATAGAGGTTCTTCATATAATCTAGCCATGCATCATATAGAACTGCAAAAACTGGATCCAACTGATCAGAATAAATGTGAATGAAGAGTCTTAAGAATCATTAATTCTTTGAACTAACATATGGACTCAAGTCTTTGGCAGGTTTAATTTTAATGCTTTATTTTGAAGCAACATAATTTACTTTGGGAAGAAACTTTTCACTTTTGAACTATGGATGATGATGAAGGCAACAACTGAGCTGATAATTCTCTCTATATATATCTACATCATGTTGGTCCAAATAAAATAGTATACTTCAGATTTACTAACACAGCATTTCTTCAGCATAATAAATTTTGGAAAATCTAGCCTCAAAACTAAAGGCATACAAATAAGTCATCATAGGTCTAACATTTGAGGGAAGAAGAAAAGAGATGTCACTTTAACAGGGAGCCAGTAAACATCATATCTTGGCTATTTAAACAAATTTTTTGCAATTAATTTTCTTTATATTTAAATGAATCCAGCAATAAAATTAATAAATATGAATTGGCAGGAAACATTGATGTTACATAAATTAGAGAAAAATTATATTTGTAGAACATATAAGATTTAAATGCTGAACAACTCTGTTTTCAGAGCTCATATATTTTTATATGCTTGATTATAGTTAAAAATGTTTTTATATCAACTACAGTTTAATCAGTTCCACTTTACTTTAAAGATGAGGTTTTATGAAAATAGAGAAAAATTAGAATACATTGGACAATGAGCAGAATGGTAATAGTATGAGGGAATTATATGACTATACCAATTTGAATCTTAAAAATATTTTGCCGAAAAAGCTATTATAAGACAACTTGCATAAAATATTTAATTGAAAATTTTAGTGAGCATTAATATTGGAGAACTGCTAGTCCCCAAAAGTGATAAGTCTGAAAATGGATCTGAATCCATTAAGTGAATAGATTCAATACATCACTAGTAAACAAAATAGTGTGTCATGATCCAATAGTGATAGCTCAGTGGGGTATGACAATTACTTTTTTTTATCTTCTGTATCCACTAATTGCAATTCATAAATATCAATAATACAAAGATAAATAAATTAGAGACATTCTAATTATTTTGAAATTGTGACATTACCTCCATAAATTAAAAAGAAAACTTTATAAAATGATACAGTAAAGTTTAAACTCTTTTTAATAATCTATAAAAAATTGATATTAAATATCATAGAGATTCCTGCTTTAGTAAACTAATATAAATCATCATAATGATTGCATTATGTATATAGGTTTTAGCGAATTAAACCATCTTAAGGGCAACAAATAAGTCTAAAGTATGCTTAAGTATACAAATATATAAAAAAAAACTATTTTTATATTACAAATGAAATTGTATGAAAGAATAGGTATTTATAGGGGTACTTATACTCATACTTCTGGTAAATTTTAAACTTAACCACACGATTTTAGTCAACTTAATCAAACTAAACAAGATATCTTGGGCTGGCTTCAATCTAACAAATGCTGGTTTTAATAAATATATTTTTGGTGACTAGTTTTATAATTAATTGCTAGTATTTTGTTCAAACACAAGTAGGCTTAACTAATATTTATTTGTAATTAAATGAGAATTTTATTCGATTCGATTTTTAAATAAAGGTACAATCACACTTAATTTTAGTAATTATTCATAAAGTATTGTAGTTATAATTGTAATAAAATATAGCTACAGTAGAATTTAAAAAAAGCTTAACTCAAACAAATACACATGACTTACTTAGTTTCAGCAATGCTCAAAGATAACTGTGGTTCCGTGTGAGCTACAAAAATAAATTATATTAAAATTCATTTAAAAATTCCAAATGAATTAAAGAAACAAGATTGTTTAAAAATAATAGGAAAATCTTAGTTCAATGTATCCTTTACTTTGCCTAACAAGATGGCTTACCAAATAAACAATATTAAGAAAAAGTTAAAGTTATCATTTTTTTTTTTTTAAATCAAAAGCTTTACTAATCATATTCTGTTTTATACGAGAAAAATTCTTTTTTATCCTTATTGGTCACTTTTGGTAAATTTATTTTGAATTCTGAAATAAAAAAAAATTTCAAACCAAAGTCTGCGATTTTGAAAATAAGATTAGCAGAAGATATATTTAACTTTAAAAACAAAGTTATCCTATAGTAGAAACAGGAAGCTTTGTTAGTATATTTTACATATAGATTCTGAGACTAAAAGAAAAAGAAATGGAGAAAAGAAGAGAAACATCTGATCCTAGCAACTTTGTCAATGTACATTGACACTTTTCTTAAGAAAAAATGTTAAAGAATAAATAAAGTTACTCTACTCAACTAATTCATTTGAGAAGGGGAGTAGTTAAAAAAATTATAGGAAAAAGAAAGGCGGAAGTTTTTAATGTTATAAACACTTTTTAACCAGTGTGGTATATTCTACCCCATATTCAGATCAAATTCTCCAATGTTATGTCTTTGATAATATTTGTGATCATCCCAATTATCAGACATTAATTCTTAAATAATCTCTAATGTATCAAAGCATAATATCTAATATATCAAGTAAGAAAAATAACAATAAATCAAGAGAATTTACTCAAAATAATGATTTTGAAACAAAGACAAATGATTTTAAAAATCTCAAACAAATATTTTTAATTTTCTACTTTGGAAACAATCTTTAACACAATATTTTATTTAAAATAAATTATTTCAGCAGGAATTGCAATAGGATAAATATTATTTGCTCTTATTTTACTTTAAAGAAAATACTAATGCATTTTAATTATAATAATGATACTTGGGTGATGGATACTTTAAATTATAATACACATTTAAATTCTTTAATAAATATTCAATTTCCATTTTTTTAAAATTTCATTTATTATATGATTTTGTCATTGATGTACAACTCAACAAATACACGAAGCACCAATAATTAGAATACTGATGATATATTTGGAGGCAACTTAATTGGGATTAAACTACCAAAATCCGCTTATATGTTCCTTAATAATATGATAATTCATGAGAGCCGTTACAATGCATTGCAGAAAATATTTTCTCCAACCTAAATTCATTAAAAAAAATATTTTATTGAACAAATTATGCGATTTTAGAAAGAAATTCATTACTAAGATTCGAAATTTGGTTCTTTTACATACATTTCGTAAGTTGTATACATCTTATTTTATTTATTCTATCTCCCAAGTAAAGTTACAACACATTATACATAATATAAAATATACCTTCCGCTCTGTCTTCATCTAAAGGCTCCTCCTTTATTTTAACATCTGTAATGAAAGGTATTTGTGAAGTTTCAGCAGGAGGCGACTGATTTCTCTTTACAACGTCACGAATCCCATGTTCTTCCAGCAACTGTTCTGTAGCAAACTTTTCGAGAGAATCTTCATTTTCTCCAATGCTTTGACAGTTCTTCAAATCGTCTTTATGCTTTTTGGAAGAACGCTTCAAAGAAGAGAACTCGGAATTTTCGGAAAGTTTAGAATCTAACAATTGATCCACATCAAATTCTTCATCTAAAATAGTACCAGGCTGTATTTTGTTAGAACTATTTTCCCGATTTCCAGACAAAATTTCTTCATCTTCTGATATGCGACGTCTTTTAGTTAACTGCATTTCATTCTCAGGGCTTCCAGGTTCCGGGCTTTTTCGTTTATCTCGACGATGGCTTGACTTATGACTCTTTTTGTGGGAATCTCGATCTCTTTCGCGAGAACGAGAACGATCCCTCTTATGTTTCTTTCGGTCCCGCTTTTCCTTGTGCTTTTTCGAAGAGCCCATTTTGTAAACTTAAACAATTCTGAAATAAAAATTTTATTTTCGCTTGTAGACGATATCAGCACAGATTCTTATAAATAAATACACACAAAAACCATTTCACATCATTTCAGAAACATCAAATAAAATATTTTGTTTCTTAATGTTGCCACAAAGTTGTGAAATAATGAATATTTGTGTACAAACATTTTGTTTGTGAGAAATTTTCCTTCTGTACTGTCCTAAATTGAGATAGATGGCGCTGTCCGCGCTCGACGAAAGAGACGTCGCCATCTTGAGTTGGAGAAAAAAAAAATTGGTTTTTAGCATGTCTTGACGCGGAACAGAACCGACTTCTAAAGTGTCTAATATTTCTTGACTTCTAGATTGTCTAATATTTCTTGAATACTAAATTTTTCCGATATTTGTTAATTGTCTAAATCTTGTATCTAAATTCATTTTAAATGTTTTCTGTTTTTTTTGGTGTTGTCTGTGAATAAATGTTCTTAGTGTTAAAGAGTTTGTTACTTTACGCTAAGACATTACAGACTTATAAATGGTGGCAGCTCTTGGGATTTCGATCCACACAAACCTCAAAACTGAAGTCAGTTCTGTTACATATTTTTTAATTAATTTTCAGCATGCTGGGGGTAAGTTCATTTTTTGCCAGACAGTGTCTATTCTGAAATTGTTAAAATTTGAATAGTGGATTTATATATTTTATATTGTAGAATGAAATGTTTCTTAAGAAAATGTGAGAATTTATTTAGCAAGGAATTTTTATTGTGTAGTGTACTAGTATAGCATTGGTAACTCTAGTTGCTTTTGGTTATATGCAAAGAGAATGCGGTATACTTTCGTACAGCATATTTGATTCCGGTTGCTTGAATGTAAATTACTCAGTTTGGATTAATAATTATAGTTGTGTTAAGTATTGCGTATACTGTTACTATAATTGTAGTTTATATCTTTAATTTTGCAGTTTACTTTTATAGCAAAATTTTGTCTGGTTGTTTGTTTATCAGTATGGTTGTTTTGTGATATAAAATTTCAGTGCATAAAAATTATTTGGTGTTGCATAAATAACTAGAAATTCTATGCAAAGAGTTATATTTATTGTGTTTAAGCTATAGAGTTGTAAGCGCAAAATAAATCAACTGGAAATAATTGTGTTTTAACATAGGAATTTAGTTGATTTTTTCTATATACTGATTAAACAAAAAGAAAATTGAATAATTTTATCAGAATATATGAAACAAATTTCAAAACGGTACTACAGTTTTGTTTTGAAGATTGAGTATAGAAAATATATTTAATTCGGTATAGTTCTGCTTTGATCTGAGACGGATGATTTCCGGTCGAAACAAAATGATTCCTTTTTGTTTCTTTTTTCTTCAATAGTGTATCATCGCTTGAAAAGAAAATTTATTACGGTATTATTTTGATCACTTGTTGCATTTTTATTTTTATTTTGTTTTTAAGCAGAAAGTGGAATTATGTTTTAGTTTTTTCTCGTTTTGAGGAAACTGAATCATATTTGTGTACGTTTTAGGTTTAAAAAGAAATTCTTTTCGTATTTTATTTTGAAATTTATGATAAAGAACCGCACAGTTGTATATGATATTATATTTTATGAGAGTTTACTAAGAATCTTATTAATAGTAGTATTTAGATTCTACAAAAAAAATATCTTAGTTTCTCTTTATGTATTTTGTGCATTTTTAATTTTTGAAACTAGTTGACTTTTGTAAAGAGTGGGGATCCAATTCAAAATAAGAAAGTTAATCTTAATTTGGTATTTAGATTAAAATTATTAAGTCACATTGAATTATATATATATTCGTCAGAATGGCCTTTTTGGGAAGAGTTTTAAAAGCAGATTTGCTCAAATTAGCTGAGTGCCTCTCAATCAATATCGATGCTTCTGCTACAGTTATTAATATTAAAAATGCCATTTCTTCAATGGATAAATTTGAAGATGAAGTTGAGTATATTAAAGAATTGCTAGAAACAGTAAAGAAAACACGGCTTGAAGAAGAAATTAGGGAAGAAAAGCGAATCGAAAAAGAAATGGCAGCAAAGCGAATTGAAAAAGAAATGGAAACAAAGCGTATTCTTGAAGAAAAAGAAATGGAAACAAAGCGTATTCTTGAAGAAAAAGAAATGGAAACAAAGCGTATTCTTGAAGAAAAAGAGCTGGAAAATGCTTTTCAACTGAAGAAATTGCAATTAGAGTTAGAAAATAAGTCCAAGTCGAGTGAAATGACTCTGGTGCCTAATAAACCAAAGCTGGAAATTAGACATCTTATGCAAAAATTTGATCCTAAAGATGGTGATATAAGTCTGTATCTCGTTTTGTTCGAAAGGCAAGCTAGGCGAGTTGATATTACTGAAGACCTATGGGTATCTCACTTAATTGGATTGTTGCCTTATGAGATGTCGCAGCTCATTGCCAGAGAGTCAGAAGAAATTTCAAACGACTACTCGCATATAAAAAAACTATTGCTGAAAAGATACAGATTTTCGGCTGAAAAATTTCGACAAAAATTTCATAACCACGTAAAAGGTTCGGATAGCAATTGGACAGATTTCTTATATGAAGTGAGGAACTACTTTGAAGAATGGTTGAAAGGACTAGAAGTAAACACCTTCACCGAACTCAGCGATTTAATTGTGACTGAGCAGATTAAAAGAAAAGTGCCTTGGGAGGCTAGAGAACATTTTATTGACGAATGGTCGGATATAAAAAGTCCAGAAGTACTCGTTCAAAAGCTGGATGAATATGATAGTATCCGTAGCCTTTGGAAGAAAAAACCTTTCAGTGGTTCTTCAAAAGATAGATCTCTGACTTGGAAAGCTAAATCTCCGAGTGAAAATAAAGCATCTTTTCATATTAAAAAGGAAGATTTTGATGCTAAGAAGCATTCAAATAATGAAGACTTTGACAAAAGAAGAGTAATTAAATGTTATAAATGTGGTTCTAAGGATCATATTAGACCAAATTGTCCCTTGTTGATAAACAAAGAAAGTTCTGCAACTGTAAATCATATATTTGAAGCTTACGAAGATGATGTAATGTTACCACACACTTCTATGGGCGAAGTAAATGGATTCCCTATGCCTATTCTGCGGGACACAGGATCTAGCATTGATGTTGTGAGCCTCAAAGTAATAAAACCAGAAATGTTTACAGGCGAGCAGGTTTGGATTCAGCAGCCATTAGATGATTCGCCGGTGTGATTACCACTAGCTGAAGTTGAGCTGAAAGGTGAGTTTGGACACTTGATAACTAAGGCAGCGATTGTATCTAACAAAGCCGTTAAAGGTAGATATCTTTTAGGGAATAGAACTGCAGCCCTTATAGAAAAGATGGAGAACATTCCTGTTTCCCAACAACTCAACGCAATCCAAACACGAACTCAGAAACGGTTGGAAGAGGAAAAGGAATTGGTGCATACCAAAGAAACTGAACCTTTATCTGTAGATGAAACTGAGACGGCAGCTACAGAAGATATCGAAGATGATGATTTATTCTCTTTTCCTTCTAAAGAAGAATTCGAGGGCTTGTCATTACTAAAGATTGATTCTAAAGCCTTTATCACTGCTCAACAAGAATGCAAAGAACTACAATCTTTGGTGAAAAACATAGGTAAAACAGAATGCAAAATTGGGTTCAAAATTCTCCCAAATGGACTTTTGGTAAAAGGGAAGACAAATAAATTAGGTGAAGATAAACTTTTATTGGTAGTGCCTAAAGAATTTCGAGAAAGACTCAAGACTCTGTGTCATGACGGTGCAGCAAGTCATTTAGGCGTTACAAAAACTAAAGACATTCTTGCAAAATATTTCTTTTGGCCGAATTGCTACAAGGAAATAGAAGAATATGTCCGAAGTTGTGATCACTGTCAACGTGTGGGAAAACCTAATGACAAGAAAAAGGCTCCTATGAAATTAGTTCCAATAATTCAAGAAGTGTTTGCTAAAATCAATATTGATGCTGTCGGACCATTGCCGATTACTGAATCTGGAAAGAAATATTTGATTACAGCCATGTGCTTGGCTTCCAAATATCCTGATGCTGTCGCTGTAACGGATATCACATCCACTTCTGTCATCGATGCACTTCTTCAAATTTTTAGTCACATGGGATTTCCGAGAGAAATTCAGCATGATCAAGGGACTTCTTTCATGAGTGAAGTCACAACAGAATTCTTTGAACGTTTTGGAGTTAAAGTTGTGCACAGTTCAGCCTATCATCCACAGAGCAATCCTGTCGAACGTTTCCATCGAACTCTTGGTCGTATACTTCGTGTCTTATGTGCCGAAGAAGGACCGGACTGGGAAAAACATGTTCACGCCACTTTATTCGCTCTAAGAACTGTTACTCACGAATCTACAGGGTTTAGCCCAGCTGAACTGGTTCATGGGAAAAACCTTAGAACACCTGTTACTTTAATCTATGAAAATTGGCTCCAATCCGAAGAAGAACAAACTCCAGTGACTGAATATGTGTTCACTCTACTTAATCGATTGAAACGGTACCAAGATCTTGCTGTCAAGGAAATGGAAAAATCCCAACAAAGAAACAAAATTTGGTATGACAAGAAAGCAGTGAAAAGGGAGTTTCAGGAAGGAGACTTAGTACTGATTTTCGCTAATTGTAGAGCAAACAAGCTTAGCCCACGCTGGACTGGGCCAGGTACTATTTTGAAAAAACTCTCTGAAACTAATTACGTGGTGTCCGTACCAAATAGGAAGGATAAGTCTCAGGTATACCATGTGAATATGTTAAAACCTTATTACAAGAGACCAGAACAGATTAATTATCTTTCCTTAGAATCTGAAGAAGGAATTGGAGTTGATGAATTAGAGATTCCTCATCTGGAACCAACTCCGAATGTTCTGGATTTATCAGAAATCACCCCAGAATTGACTGGAAATACATTGACGGAAGATCAATGTGAACAATTGAGAAATGTTATCTGGAAATATCGAGAATGCTTTTCCAATGTTCCAGGAAAAACTAACCTCGTCACTCATGACATCGAACTAGTGTCGGACGATGCGGTGCTGTCAAAGCCTTATAGGACATCACCTAGACAAAATGAAATCCTACGTAAGGAGATCCAGAAAATGCTTTCCATGAAAATTATTGAAGTAGGATATTCTGATTATACCTCACCTATGGTACTAGTGGAAGCACCTGGCAAAGAGCCACGTCCATGCATAGATTATAGAAATCTCAACAAAATTACGAAGACAAAATTTTACCCGCTACCGAATATAGAAGAAAGAATTGAAACAGTGTCTTCTGCAAAATTTATAACAGTTTTAGACTTGTCAAAAGGATATTGGCAAATTCCTTTGTCTAAACATGCTCAAAGGTTGTCTGCATTCGTCACAAATTTTGGCACATATATACCATTACGTATGCCATTTGGACTTAAGAACGCTCCTTATGAATTTAGTAGAATGGTAGCACAATTGCTGGAGGCTTGTGAAGATTTTGCTGTGCCTTATCTCGATGACATCGCCATATTTTCTGTTGATTTCCAAGACCATATCAAGCACCTAGAAACCATATTGCAAAGAATACAAAAGGCTGGTTTGACCATTAAACCATCTAAATGTAAATTTGCGCAAAGTCAAGTCACGTACTTAGGACATATAGTGGGACAAGGATGTAGAAGGCCTTCAGATTTGAAGATAGAGGCTGTTAAGAACTTTCGAACTCCACGTACCAAAACAGACATACGAGCATTTTTAGGTCTAGATGGATATTATTCTCATTATATTCCCATGTTTTCTACTATTGCCGCGCCTCTAACAGATGCTTTAAAAGGAAAATGTCGAAAAGGAGAGGTGCCTTGGACGGAAGATTGTGAGAAAGCCTTTAAATCATTGAAGCAGGCTCTTGCAAGCAAACCAGTGCTTTACTCTCCTGACTATAACCGTCCATTCATATTACAGATAGATGCATCCGATAATGGGATAGGTGTGGTACTATCTCAAGTGACTGAAGAGGACCAAGAACATCCAATCGTCTATCTTAGTAGGAAGTTCTCGAATGTGGAAAAGAACTACTGTGTTAGTGAAAAGGAGTGTGCTGCTATTATTTTTGGAATTCAGAGACTTAAATGCTATTTGGATGGTCAGAGCTTCACTATTGTGACTGATCATAATCCTCTAACTTGGCTCAAAACCAATGCAAGCAAAAATTCTCGGATTTTAAGGTGGTCATTGGCACTCCAATCCTTTAATTTCAATATAATTCACCGTAAGGGTACGCAGCACAAAAATGCTGACGCGTTGAGTAGGATCCCTCCTCTTCCTGTCAAGTAGTGTACTGTCTGGCAAATATGAAATGGGTCTTTAAAAAGAAAAAAAGTTTCCTGTTCTTTTGTATTTATATATACATTTAATCTTTTATATAATTATCTTCATATATATTTTTTGTGTCATTTACAGTATGTGTAGTATTTTTTTGTTTTGAGTCTATTTTCAGCTTTTCGCCTACGTTGAAAAGTCTCGAAGAGGGGAGGAGTCTGTACTGTCCTAAATTGAGATAGATGGCGCTGTCCGCGCTCGACGAAAGAGACGTCGCCATCTTGAGTTGGAGAAAAAAAAATTGGTTTTTAGCATGTCTTGACGCGGAACAGAACCGACTTCTAAAGTGTCTAATATTTCTTGACTTCTAGATTGTCTAATATTTCTTGAATACTAAATTTTTCCGATATTTGTTAATTGTCTAAATCTTGTATCTAAATTCATTTTAAATGTTTTCTGTTTTTTTTGTGTTGTCTGTGAATAAATGTTCTTAGTGTTAAAGAGTTTGTTACTTTACGCTAAGACATTACACTTCAAAATATCTTTATACTTTCCACTAAAAAAAATCAAATAATTCGAATTTTTTTAAAAATTATTGATGTATAAATTCCTTGCGTACCATAAGGCTTAAAGATGGAAGCTACTTCATAATAAGATAATAAAATAAATTTCAAATATAAGGACATAGAAAAATGAGGGGAGGGGGTAAATACAAACAAAAATGCAAAAAATTGCTCACATACTAACAGAAACCTGGATCTTTTAGTTACGATTGGTTATGAACAATTCAAAGTTTGCTTTAACCTTCTTACGTTTACCTTTTTGTAATTGGACATTCAATTTTGTACTGGCCATTTGGTGAGCGATTTTTGCTCTACTTTCTAGTATCTATATTTTTTTCTTCGAAAGCTGTGAAGTTTTCACTATTTGAAACTGAGCCACTCGGCATTTATCGTTTCAACCTCGTCTCCGGATAGTGATTATTTAATAACGCAGGGTTTACAGACTACTAAAATGCATAAAACATTAAATGAAAATTACTTTAAGAATCGGAAATCCACAAATGAACTAACTATTCATATTGCCCAAAGAAAATACGAGGAAATAAATATTATTGTGTCCAACAAAGAAGCTGCTTTAAAAATCCCACGAGTGAACCCGTTTCTTTTTCAAGTGTACATCAAACAGCAAATAATTCATTATAGCAATATTACTAATCTAAAATTCACAAGGCAAGGAAAAATAATTTTTACAACCTCAGATCCTGTATGCGCTGCCCAGAATCTAAATTTGGAAAAAAAATCTTAATATCCCTGTTTCCACTGGCACAATTTGGGAAAATGTGACCAACAGATTTCTAGTATTTGACATTTCCAAGCAAACACACCTTGAAGAACTGGCTGAAGAAATAATTCATAATAATGATATCGAAATAATAGAAATGAGAAGATTCATCAAATCAAACTCTACCCGAGAAGTCTCCCTAGTCCGCGTCACAATATTAGACACTGGATTATCTGAATCCCTAAAAATTTGGTTTACGAACCAAAAAATACAGCGATTTATTGACAAACCCAGACAATGTATGAAATGCTATAATTTTCAACATCCAACGAGCCTTTGCAATAAAATATTTGCCATATATGCGGTGAAATGCATAATGGCCATTGTAAAAGTCCTGAGAAGTGCATAAATGGGATAGAGTCCGCATACAGCGACATCAAAATCCTGTTTCCATTACTTCAGGGAACGACAAGATTGGGAATTCATCTAACTACCGGAGAAGCCAGACGCCTATTTAATCAATCCTTAAAGTCAAACTATTCTAACTCAGTTAAATCAAGTGTTTCTGTAACTGAAGTAGAAGAAACTATAAATCAAAAAATTGAAGCAATAGCTAAAAACATAACTAAGAAATTAGAGCAGCAAACTAATATGCTCATTGAAATTTTTCAAAAGAGAGTGTAAAAACTATTGCAATCTCTGGTCAGTTTGCTTAATCAAGGAAAAATAAGAAAAGCTCCTGTTAAAAAAAAGAAAGATCCAAAAATTGCGGCTTTATCTACGGGCATTCCGATGCAATTGGATACAGGTGACAAGTGCAGCTACTGCTACTGTTTAGCCATTTAATTAGTTTTAGCTTTTGTATTTAGTTTTATTAGTATGGCAACAGTTTTTGATTGTTTGATTTTATAATTTTCGAATAAAGATGTTATGCCGTTTTTAACTATAGAGTCAGTTTGGATGATTTAAGGAAATGTATAGACAAAATGAGTATCATTTAATGTCATAACTAACAACAGGTGGTCCGTTTGTTTTCGATTAGAAAAAGAGTTTTTGGTGGGACTTGTTCGTTCTTGTGTTTTTGTTGTTGTTGTTTACATTCCTGAACAATGGAATTGTTTTTCATTTCTTTTCGGTATTGAATTTATGTGCCTGAATTTTTAATCCTTTGTCCTTTCTTTTACTCCGAAATGGGTGCAAACATTTATAGCTTTTTTAATGACTTTTCTTTATGACCTTTCTGCAATGGAATTGCAGAGGTATTAAAGAGTAAGTTCTGGCTTCAAATCCCTTCTTTCTCTATCACTCCCTTTTGGGTCTTTTAAGAAGCCTTCCTTCCCAGAACCAAAAATTTTTCTTATCCAAACAAAATCTTTTTCGGTACTCACAGACAAAACAGACCAGGTGGTGGCCTTCTTATTGGTATTCCTGCTAACATGTCCGGTAGACTAATCCTCAACAACATTAGAGAAAATTGTAACTTGGAACTTTTGGCCGTTGAAATACAATTCCAGAATACTAAATTCGCCATTATTAATTTGTACGCACCACAAGTTTTTGATATTGATCAGCAAAATACTTCTTCGACTCACTAACCGTACCTACGTTCATCTTCGGAGATTTTAATTTGCATCACACTCTTTGGGGAACACCCCGTTCTTCGGCTCTTAGCAACAACTTCGTCGAGTGGCTAACATATTCACATTTCATAATTCTCAATACTATTATTACCACACACAGTTCCTTAAGAGCGCAATCTATTTTAGATCTTACCCTCGTTTCATCCGATATTCAAATCAAACTTCATGTTATGTAATGGACTCAACTTTCGATAGCGATCACATCCCGATAGTGGTTTCCTTGTCGATTATAGAAAGTGTTAGTCGTAACTTAAAAAGAATTAATTGGACGAAGATAACTAAACAAACACAAGACGTTTTCAATGATTCTAACCAATGTTCCATTGATGAAATTACAGAGAACGCAACTAGGATAATAGCTTAAAATACCTCATTTAATCTTTTGTCGCATAAGTCTTATCCGCCATGGTGGAATATTTCTTCTATAATTATGAAAAACTCAGCAAGTACTTCCAGAAAAAAGCAATCAAAAGCATTTCTGAAACTGAGTCAATAAAACATAAAAAATTTGCGTCGGCTTCGTTAGCATGTAAAAAAGGTGAGAAGAGAATACTGGGGAAAAATTTGTACAATATTTCGTAACCCAAAAATGTTCTTTAAAATCTTAAATAAACTTACGAACCACTCAAATCCAAATACTAAACATAATAACATTATAATTCAAAAAGATCGCTGTATTTGCGACCCAGCACATCAAAGCGAATTATTTGCAAAGCTTTTTTCATTTCAAATACAAATATTGAACTTATTCCTTTAGATCTATCGGGAGCAAATCCTTCTCTGAACAAAGAATTTGAATTTTGGGAACTTAAAAAAGCCTAAACTCTAAGCCTGGATCCATAAAACTAAAAACTCTAAGCCCGGATCTGATAATATACTAGTTTAGAGTGTAGCGAATGCGCTAGGCCCGAACTCCGAATCTTATGGTTAGAAGCCGAGTAACAAATCCGTTGGGCCAAAAGTGCACTTCGGTCCGAGGGATGTTATCTAGCTTATATGAATAGCAATCACCACACTAGTCATCTGGTTCAAAAATCTCACGAACAATCAACTTCAAATTATTTTGGAATTAATTCAACACCAATTTGAGTCAGCTAGCATACCTAAACAATGGAAACAAGCGCTAATTCCGATTCCGAAACCTAACAAAGACAAATCCAAAGATTCCTCCTATCAGCCCATTGTCCGGATCTCAGTTTTTTGCAAAAGTATTTGAACGTATCCTTACTTAACACATTACTCGTTATCTAATTTGTAACAAAAGACTTGATAATAGCTTACATGGTTTCATACTTTTCAGACATAATCAAACTGAAATTTACAATATTCAAGCAAAAATCACAGAAGCTCATGAGCAGTAGAAATATTTCGTTAGTGTGAATCTTGACATTAAAACTTCTTATGATTCAGTTCATATTGACATTCTTATTTTAAATGTTTACAACTTGGTATAACAGGCAGTGTGACAAAGTGGTTGTACAACTTCCTTCAAGGCAGAACTTTCCAGATTCGCTGGAGACATTGCCTTTCTGATACCAGGACATTGAGCAAAGGGTTACCTCAAGACAGTGTTCTTTCATCAATTCTGTTTGTAATCTTTATGCACGACTTCCATTAAACCATGGAGGAAGTGGTCGAATGTATTATTTTTGCTTATGATATTTTTGTCTTTTGTAGCCCTCTCTCTTGGGAAAATATTATTAAAAAATTCAAAACACAATGGAAAATATACACAAATGGTGCAAATATTGGAAATTTGAAATTACACCAGAAAAAAGTGCAATAGTGCAAACGTTTTTGCCCCTTACATCTGGAAGTCGGGGATAACCGCCATTGTTGGTGTACATCCCATTATCTTACTCCTTTCGAGTTCAAGTTTCATGTTCAACATAAACCCACAGTAGATGATGTGATACAATTGAAAATGCATGATTAAATAAAAATAAAATATTCAAAATACAAATACAACAGAATATATTTACAAATAGATATTCAATATATGTAGGCAAACACACTGAAATAAAGCTTCAAGTGGCAGGGTCTAAATGAAGAGATAATTAATAGTGATTAACTGTTATAAATATTATGATTCGAAAGTAAAGTTGTTAAAATAATAAAGAAAAAGTTCAGGGACATTTAAAATGATATTATATTATATTATATTATATTATATATATATATATATATATATATATATATATATATATATATATATATTCGCTTTAGCTTTATAAAACCTCTGAAGTGTTGAGAACCAATAATCAAAATAAAGCACTTTATAAATGAGTAGGAACGCGTGAACACTAATATTCGTTATTTACATATAATACCTTTTTTAATGTTATTTAAATATTTTTAATATTGTTATTTTTAAATATCTATTTTAAATAATTATTAATAAAGAAACTGCAATTTCTTTCTGATATGCATTTTTTTTAGATTTATAATTTTAGTTATGTATTCTGTCAATGAAGACTTCAATTAAAATCTATTCTGTGGCATAGCAACGATATCGAATCATTCTAGTGAAATCATTCAAGGCATAAAAGGAACAACTATTCCCTTTGCAACATTTCTGAAATTCACACTTCGAATAGAAAGCAGAAAATATTTTCTTGCCTTTTGTGATCAACAGTTGCTATATACAACTCTATTTATCTCCTAATAATAAGGAAATAATTTCCTGAAATGAGGAGGGCATAAACAAACAAACAAAAACACGTTTTTCTGGTCCATCCTGTTATACAATCCGATACCTTCAATAAGAAACAGAATTCTTTCTGAAGATGCCGACGTGTTCAGAAGAACGTGTCAATATTTTCCTCCTAATAATGCCTTCATTATTAGGAGGAAAATACTGTTGTAAATATAGAGTAATAATGGAACTGCTTCGTTTTGGTAAAACAGGGAATAAGTAGCGTTAGAGTCATAATATATTTTGTCCTTCTTGTAATTGTTGAATTTCATGCGCAAATGGGCCAGGAGAGCCTGGTTGCTACGGCACTGGATTCTTATTTGGGATGTCAGTTCAAGCCCCACCGACCGAAAAATCCTCTGTATACTTGGTAATTGCATGTATAAATCTGTCGTAGCCCCAAAATCCATAAAGTCGAAACAGTATTACTAGGATTACTGGATCAGAGTTGATCGCTCACTGATTCAGGTCTACATTGCGATAGGTGGATTAATGAAATGTATAAATGAAGTCAGCCCCTGAAAAAAAGTTGTGACGCATAAGTAGCTGAGACTTATTTTTCACCCTAGATGGCGCTTCTGAAACAAAAATTTCTAAAATTTGGATTGAAATCATTGATTTCCTCACCAGGATTGGCTATGAAAGTGCCTTAAGAAACAACAATATATGTGTAAATGGCGCCTAAACATAAAATTAGTTTTTTGCTATTTCGTTATTTTTTCAATCATTCAAATGGATTCACTATGATTTTTAGGAACACGCAACATTCTCCTAATTCAAGAGAATCTTAATTAATAGATGCCAAAAAATTCAGTTATGGAATAAAAATTTCCGAATAGTTCTTATGAAAAACAACTTTTTGGAAAAAAATTTTAAGAGACGATTTTTCTTGGTGATTGGAAGTGAAATAGTTCAAAGATTTATTCTATGAGTTGAATATTTCAAACAGTGCACTAAAATATGGTGGATCATTTTCTTGGTTACTAGAGAAGTTTTTCCATCATGGTAAAACTTCTCTAGTAACCAAGCTCGTGCTCACTAATGTTTTCTTTTTACGATCCATCAGATAGGCACCAGAACCATCGTTATTTGACTCCCTCAGTTGCTTGGAATGCCGTTTTCAGAAAGTGAATCATCACTATCTCTGTGTTGAAATGTATTTTCACCTAAATACCGATGGATTCCTTTTCTAGAGATTAATCGGATATAATAAAAAGGAAATGAGTCATTTTCACAATTGAATTTTCCTTTCAAGAATTATATCGGAAAACTACATCACTAAATTCATATCATTAATATCTCTTGTAAGTAGAATTCATTTGTTACCTTTGCTATTTTTATTTATTTATTATTTTGGTAATCCATACAAAATAAAAATTAGTTAAATATTCGTCATCCTTGTTAAAGAAGCATTTCACTTAAAACTACCGTCATATATCAGATGTACTGCGTCATTCCCTTGAAAATACATGAATGTTCCGGATATATTTCGGTTTTTAACTTTTCGCCAGGTTTGTAAAATAAAAATTATCTTGATTTTCCACTTACCAGCAAAAGAGTTTTATTAAAAGTTTCTATAAAAAGATTAATAATAATTTAATGTAATCAAGAGTTCTTAAAAATAACCCTTCACTCAGTAAACTGGCAAGCATTTTAAAGACTTGATATAATCAGAAACTGACTACTCCGACCCGCTAGAAGGTACACTTTAAAATTTGTATGACTGGATTGTTGCAACAGCAACTCTAGTGGAAACTCTGGTTGAGTCCTAAGGGCCACCAACGGTCATGGTAAAATCTTTCACTTAGGAGGTACGTCCCGTTATCGCTAGGAAGAGCCAGACCAGCATCTTTTCGTTAATCCACGAGGACAGCGAGAACCAACCCCAAACCGAAAGTGTCTAATCCTCAATTACGAGATAGCCCCCACTCATAGGAAAAATTAATGTAAAGCAATCTTAATACGAAAGTAAACATCTTTTAAATTTTTATATTAGGCAGTAATACCTTTTCTATTTCATATTTGATGTATGAAGAGAAAATTTCCATTTGGTATAGTCAGTTTCTTAGAAAACTTTTGTTTTTCCCATTTCTGAAATTGCATCGTATTCTATTACTCATCCTACATACATTTTCTTAGTCTCTTTCCCGTGGCATGAAATAGAGAAGTTCCACTAAAAAATATTGCATTAGAAAACATAGATATGATATATCAACTCTTAAAATGTACCAAAGCAACAATCTGATTAAATTATTACTGTTCTAATATTGAATTTTTTTTAAATATATGAATGGTTTGCTGACCGGACATTTTTATAGTGCCGAGAGTGTTAGATATCAATAAAATATGTGATACGTGTGCATAGGATTCCATTCCTAAATTTTCATCATAAGCACATCTGAAATACAGAGTGTCCATAAAAGAACTCTAAGGTTTAGATGTAATTTTTTAAAAAATTCAGTCATAAAATAAGGTTAATCTTATATATAGATACATGCCGTAAACATTTGTTTAGTTTGTTGATGAGTTGAAAACTCTTGGTAAGTTATTTTCTTCTCTACTTCTGGACTGCGATCTTCTTCAACAGCTACACATCTAGCTTCACCAGTCATATTATTTGCAACAACCATGAAAGTACCTGAATCACCAGGTTAACACCTCTGGAATAGCTAACGAATGCTCATTGCCATTTGACGATATTCGAAAATCGAGATAATTTTGTAAGAGGTTACGATACCATCTGACATCAGGGTTAGGTATTCCAATAACAATAACTTCCAATACAAGGCTGCAACCATATTTTACCACAGTAGCCTGGAACTTCTTTTTGAATTTTGGAGCTTAACGATAAGATTTTACACTATAAAAACATGCTTGGCGCTATAAAAATCGTTTGTCTCTCTGCCGACTCGTTGGTGGGGGAGTTCTATGGCGCTAGCTTCATAAGCGAAACAAATTCTACGATACCGAAGTCACTTTTGTATTGTGGTCATGTTAATTAAATACTGGTCTTAGCGTCGCAGGTACGTATTGCGATCTTCAATCGCCACACGCACACACATTCCATTTTAATTTTCAAATTGAAACAGAAATGAGTCGTAGCCGAAAAGCATAAAGAAATACATATTGTCTTTTTAATTTCGTTTTATTCCAGCAGCACAAGAAATAAAAGGACGAAACTTTTCTCTCTTGTCTTATATAATATGATAATCTCATAAATCACACAAGTGTAGATATCTGAAAATAATTCTTATACTTTTGACCTTATGTTGACCTTTAGAAAAAGGGAACGGAACATGTTTCTAAAAGAATCTATTTTATATAAGTGATTTATTATTCCTCGAAGAATCCTCTAAAAGATAATTTACATCAGTGATTAGTTATCCATCCACTCGGCACGTAGACTCAATCACGCATTATCTTTATAATACTTCAATTGATTTATTAAATAGGAAAAGTAGGATGGATCAGGAAATAACATTTTAAAAGTACACACACACGCACACGCGCATGCGCGCGCGCAAACACATACACACTAATGTCTATAAATTAAGGATAATGCAAGTTCAGGAAAAGAAAGTCAGAAGCAAAACAATCACGACTTTTTTGTAAACCTTATTTCGTACCAGTGGGTGAAGAGAGCTGCTGAGACAGGTATGATGCTGCGCTCTGTATGTTTCTTTTGGCAGTAACTGTCAAATACCGGTCCCCATTCGAGTAACTCGAGGACCACCTGTGCTGTAATCTGTACTCACATTACAATCATCATGGGAAAGTTGCCAAAGATTGAAAATGGCATTCTGTCTGATTCCAAGTTCCTCGAATACTTCCAGCAGGGTACGCCCCCATTCCAGACGGCCGATAATTCTTCCACGTAAAAAACCAACCGAATGTGTCCTTTGTCCTATACAGTTATTGAACTGAAAGGCTAATCAAGCATTTTAGAGCAATTCTTCGTCTTTGCCTGTATTCTTTATACACCATTCTCTTACACATCCGTCATTGTAACGTACTATCAATGTCATCTGGTGCGTTCCTGCAATTTGTATGATTTTCGTGACTTTTTTTTCTGCTCAACCTGCCAAAAGCTAAGAACCGCGTTTATGGAGCATACGCCGGAGAACACACTTTCATTCCTTGTATATGATCTTTGAGGATGTGTGTAGTCATTTTAAGAGTTATATACGTATTTTAGAGTTCGATTTCCGTGTGACTCTGAATTATCCTCAATTTATTGACATGAGTGTATAAATCCTATAACTTAAGGATTAATTTTTCAAGATTTTTATCTTTCAGTACATTTCAATGTATGCTACGTTTGTTGTACAGCACACATCCTAAAGTTATTCAACAACTTTCCATGTCTTGCCCAACATGTCTGGAGTGATGTTTGATACGCAAATGACTATCTTTTACTTGAGTAGGTTTACATTTGGAATTTTTTCAACGTAAAATGATTCTTAACATGTCCTCCATAAGAAAAAGTTTAATGTCATCTTAGGGCTTCTTGAAGGCCAAGAAATAGGTTTTGCCTTTCCAGTCCACTTGTTGCCGAATCGAGTATCCAATACTTCCCATGCGCATAAATTGAAGTGCGGTGGTATTTGTCTTTCTGAAAGTAGAGAGAGATAGGATCCTTCTCCGTCTCATTATCAACTAAATGAGGGAAAACATGCTCTTCAAACATTTCACAGTAGATATCACCATTTATTGAATTTTCTGCAAAAATGAAGGGACTCATTACTTGGTTATGCATAAGTCTGCACCAAACATTCACTATTGTTGCGTCACATTGATTACCTGTGATTAAGTATTGATGTGTCTTTCAGTGGGAACAATGAGTTCAATTTAGTGCTTTATTTTATAGATTGAGAAAAGTGTATCGATATTAAAAATTGCCCGCATGTTAAACCACTCTTTCGCTTGATAAGACATACTTTGAATAAGCTTCAAGAGAGCTGCAAAATCAGTTCTTTCATGAATTGGTTTCAAGATATTTTCTTCTAATTTTCATTTGTTTAATTGATTTATACAAACTTGTTCACCATCTCAGTGCAATTTTTTATCAGTTCATTTTTAAAGCTACAAAGAACGGTTACTGTAGTTTACCTTCCACTATTAGCTTTATATTTGTTGCAAACAAATAAAGAATTTTAATGTTGTTTCTTTTCCATACTTTTTTAAGGAAAGAAAAATTCTCCTAATATGAGCAGTAGTAATCTTGTTAATCTAACGAAAAGGTTAATCTAACGATTTCAATATTAGAATGATAAATTTTGAATACAGGAAATGTCTCTTTTATGTTGTATATTAATAGAGATTTCTGCACAATTACATTTTTATAGATTTTTTAGGTTAAGATTCTAGATTTCGAATCTATACTCAGTAGCATCTTTGGAAATGCCATTATTCCCAGATTCAGTACATGGAATAAAGTTATTCATTTGAAGCTAATTTCCTCATAACTGCGTTTTTTTTTTTTAGATTAGAAGACACATATTTATTAACTTCTCTCGCAGCTTTTGGCGATGAAATAGCCCAAGAAGTCGTTACTTAAATTTTAAGAATCATATATTTTTGTTCGTTCTCACTTTTCTTATTTTTAGTTTTTTCTTCTTTCTTTTTCCAATTTTAAAGCCTTACATTCATTTTTTGATTTTTCAAGTTTTTATTTAACTTTTACCAGCACGATTCTTTCTTTTCCTACTCTGGTGCACTTGGTACCACCCTTCTGAATTTTGAGGGGAAAAAATATCTAATTTTTAAAAATATTAGCAATACTCTGATATTTTATAAGAGCGAAGTTATTTTAAAGAGTTAAAAATAATGAGTCACCTTTAATAATTTTATTAATCAAAGCTCTAAATAATTAATAAATAAAACTGTATCAATAATTTTAAATGATTCATATAAAATAGCTAGGTTAAGAAAATTTACAAAATATAAATTCTATGGGTAACTGAAAAGAGAAAATTAAAAATTTCGTGACAAACATAAAAGAGAATTTTGATAATATAAGTATAATTATTTCCTAAAATATTCAGAAATTATTTTTTTAATCGACAGTTAACCATACAATTTTTAACAAACGTATTCATTGAACAGAAAAAACGAAATTAACTTTATATAAGTTGTGAGAAGGTGGGAAAAACGGGCTGTGTGGGTAATAACACGAATATGTTCATTATAGTACTAAAGTGCACCACTGGAACTGCTTTTAACTGTTTGAGTGAAACTCCAATTTGTTTTTTTTTGTGCGTGTTTTTTTTTTTTTGTTTATTGACAAGATTTTTTAAATATTAACTTCTGGAAACCGGGGATAAAAGCCACTGTAGCTATAAATCCCAATACCTTATATATTTCATGTTCATTATAAAAGCAAATTCAAATCAAAATAGAAGTTAGATTCCATTGAAAAAAAAAAGATGTATACCCCTATTACGAATACAGGGAAATTTTATTTGGGTGTAAAGGGTAACTATTTTCATGGAATAACCATCTACTTCAATTAAAAATTCTATGTGAACGAGTGCATTCACGAGACAATTTCACACGAGCATGCAAGTCGTCATTCCCGTTCTCTATTAAAAAAAAAAAAAAAAAAAAAACTTTCACATTTTAAACAATTTTATAAGATTTTTTTAGCGTTGTAATGAAGAAAAAAAATAATGCCAGTTAGCAATTTCCCTATGTTTAGGGATTGGTTGATCGATTAAAATTTTATACCACTAGCAGCAGTCGAGCCTGCAGCACAATTAAATATTTTGAAAAACAATAAAGATAACGGAACCATTAAATCAAAATCAGAGAATTATTACGTTTGAAAGTATAAAGAACTTATTCAGTTTTTTTAAAAATTATTTTTATAACCATTCATTATGTAATTTTATGAAATATAAATAAATATAAAAAACCCTTCGAATGAATTTTATATAAATATACATAGCATTTTATTTCAAAATTTAAGTTTTTATAAATATTTTTCCATTTATATTTTGTCATGTCTAGTAATTAGTGATTAATTAACTACTATTCTCAGAAGTGGGACAGACTAGTATTTTAAATAAAATCTGATGATGAAAAACATCAAAAATACTTTTCTACTTGTTACAGCATTTATAATCACCTAGTTTTTAACAACCCAAATTTTTTATCTCCAAAAATGAATGGAGGAGAGAGATTCTTTCGCATACTTGCTTCAACATTTCCTTTATACATTTTTCTGATATATAAATAGGGGGGGATGCAAAAACATTTATAGATTAAAAGATACATTTATAATCTACTAGCTCTTACCCGCGACTTCGTACGCGAGGAAATTTTGATGTGTATATGTGAGAACTGACAGTCTAATCACAATGTACAATTTTATCAAAACCGTATGTATGCACAAATTTTCAACGTCGGTTGGAGCAAAGCAAAGATGTGAATTTTAAGCTCCAGTTTGAGTAACGAAATGTAGATTAGAAAATTTTAATTTTAATACATCTATTTTCTTTTTATTCAAAAGCATTTCTGAAGGAATCAAAAGATTTTAATTAACAATGTTTAATTTTAAGTTTATCATACATTACGAAAATAAACAGAATCGTTTGAAATAACCGGTCGATAATAAGTTACGTCTAACATCATTAGCGCAGGGGGAAAAAACTACTTAAAAGCTATGTACTTGAAACTATAAAGGTACTTTAAAAAACTTAATCGAAAATGATGAAAACAGGGAAAAGGAATATGTACAGCCAGAAAAAAAAATCAAGAGAAATGAACAGGAAAAATTGAATTATACTAACACAAGAACAGCGTAAGAAAAAAAATTAATAAACCTTCCTTTAGAATAGTAAGATATTAAAATGAAGAAAGGAAACAGAAAAATAAAAACAAACGATTAGAATTTTTATTTTTTGTTCTGTTGAAAAAGGCTTTCTGTCGCGAAATCCTACAATAATTCACAAAAAATTCCATTATATAGATAATATTAAAAGAATACCGGAAATAGAAAAATAAACGATTCGAAAAGCTCAGGCAGATGTTATCAGTTTTTTTAAAAAAATTTTGGTGGAAAATTTAGTTTTTAATTAATAAAAAATTAACCACTTAATCAACCGGAATAAAAATTAACCTATGTTTTTCTGTAGATTATAATCTATCTCTGTGCTAAATTTCATCCAATTTTCTTCAGCCGTGATTGAACCCTATAATTCAAACTTTCACATTTATAATAGTAGTATAGATTTCAGTTTAGAGGGATTTGAATGCATTAGTTGTACAATATATTATTGAATTCTTTATAGTCAATTTACAATAGAACACACTGCTTATAAAAAGTCAAGTTCCAATGTATATTTTATGATATAATAATAATAATAAAGTTTCACGTGCATGAGTATTAGGAAAAGCATAATTATTTATATTCCACCAGATGAAAATACTTATTTATTACACAATAAAGAATTTTAGTTATTTCTCTGACAACATAACAGTAGTCAAATTATTCAAGAAATCAGGGTTTGTTTGTCTATATTTTTTATAACAGTGTCCACAAGCTTATTCACTGTATAAATTTAATGCAATTTTTTCTTTATTCAAGTTAAATTGAACCCTACTTCCATACTGCACAGTTTTACAACTATATGATTTGAAGGGAATGTTAAATAGAGCAGTCACTTATCAAATATAAATAAATTTTTAATTCAATCAAATTCAACTATTTTTTTTAAAAAAAGCTAATAAATGACAGATAAATAAACTTAAAAAAATACCAATATTTTTTTTGTTCAGATATTACTGTATAAGAAAACGAATTGTATTTTGCAAAACATATATCATTTTAACCATTTCACTCACAATGCATTAGATGTACTAATTATCACAACCTTACATAGCTCAATTATTTGCCAATACTATTGTATTTTGGATTTGCACATTTCATGACAAAAAAAAGAGGACAGTTCAATGATCTATACTTTTTTTTACTAAGCTGATAGAAATATACATTATTTTGATGAATTAACTACTTGCCTGGACATACACCATTATTTTTTAAAATCTAATAAAGTATACACATCTAAAGAATATAAATAAGAATTTATTTCAGGCTTCCATAAAAACTTGAAAATTCATCCAATTTGAAAAAGTTATAAATTAATTTTTATTACCCAATCAAATTAAATTCACCCAATAACTTTAATTAGTGAAATGTTTCTGAAATATATTAATATTTATTACATCTGTTTTTACAAATGAGCTTTCCAATTGGAATAACATGAATAAAGGACATCTACTGTTAATAATAAACATTATACTATCTTATATCTGTGCTCTCTTTCTTACTATTCCAGTTTTCTCAAGTGAAATTTAAAAGATTTCAAGACATTTACACTACTGTTCTTCCAATACCTTGCAGAGGGTAAAAGAGAGGCAATATTGAATATTTTACATGGCAAAAGTATAAGTTTTAACTTTATCTGGTTCCTAGTCATACTCTAAACAAATCAATCCGATTTTTTCTAAATGTCGGATTGTAAATTTCATACAAATTAATGTGCACATTTGACGGAAAAAAAAAACTCGGTATGCTTCATTGAACTTAATATTGTAAACATACGAAAAAAAAAAGCACCACTGAATTTTAAGAAAATAGTAAACATACAGAATAGTTGTTTAATACTTTATACTACTTTTTAAATTGTAGACTGCACAATATTTTTTATTTCTTATCTAAGATATATATATATATATATATATATCTATATATAAATAGATATATATATATATATATATATAAATATTTATTTTATGCATTTAATCATTATTTATCTCTGTGTAAATTAAATATCCTGAAATTCATACATAAAAATTTTAAAATATACAGAAACAGATAAATTACAATTTATCATTATTTACTAAATAGAACTATAAATGATTTTTTTACTCAAAAGCTTTTGACAGTAAGATTTAAAATTACACTGTCTTCAACAATTAAAAAAAAATTATAAGCCTAATCCCAAATTGTCAGAATTACCAACAACTTACTTCCTTTTCGGCACATCTTTATTTTTCATCCTGCTTTCTATAAACTTTTATTAAGCAACAATATAGAGAATAATATTCATTACAAGAAATTTAAAATGAAATAGATGTTAAAGTATAAATTTAGCTTCAGGATACAGATGAACATAAGAATTATCAGAAAGAATTTTATGAAGTTTTCAATGAATATCTATTGTATTTAAAATTAAACACCTTAGCTTGAATTATTATTTTTTAAAAATGGAAACTCGAAGTACTATTTTGATTGCTATTGGTACATATTTTTATAATGAAAAGCTTTGCTTGATATAGATTTTTCTAAAGCTTGAAGAAATAATTTTACTTGCAAAAAGATTATCAAATAAAGTTTGTAGCAGATAGTTGATATACCTGAGCTTGGTTCAATTCTAAGCGAAAATAACTTGTAGACCAGTCACAACAATAAATAATGAAATAAATATTATGCAAGAATTACATTAATTTAATAAAATTTGTTTCAAAATTTAAATCCGGTAGCATAAGTGAAAAATCGTCAAATAATGTAGAAGTTTGCCAAAGAAATTTGGCGATTTTTCACGCGCACCAGGCTAACCAAAAAGAACCTTAAATTCTTTGGTATTTTCATTGTAATTTCTGTACAATTGAATTTTGTTCACTTATTTATTCATGGATTAAAATTCTGAAGAATTATGAGTTCATGATGACAGCATATTTTAATAAAATTTAGATTACTGCATGAAAACTGCAACCTAATAATGGATTTTATAATAAAATTGATTTTTAAGATTTTTTTCTTTAATAATAAATATAAAATTAATGATGATAGTTAAGAGAATTAAAATATATATATATAAAAGTTGAAAAACTTTATAAATATGCTTTCTTCAGACTAAGAAGTAGAAAACTATTTTTCTTTGATAATATAAAGCAATCAAATAGTAAATATGCAGCAATGATAAAGAAATATTGTAAGATATATTAAAATATTGGTTAGAGATATATTCAAATTTATGAAAGTCACATTTACAATATTTGCTAATACTTTCCCATATGATTGAATATCTTTTTCACAAACTCAGTATATTTTGGATTGAAAAAAAAATTTTTTTTCCTCATATTTTCCAGCATATACAAAACAAACAACAGATTTTAAACAGTGTTCAAATACATGGACTACACCTCAATATATTAGAATTATATCCAGAGATAATTTATTCTGTTAATACTTAATCTAAAGCATAGATTTCAGTAAATGTGTTTAAATTATGTAAGCAACTCTCATATTGACTGTAAAATAAAATTAAAATCTAATTTATAAACATTATATATAGATACATTTAATTATGAAAAAATTGGTGAAAAATAATTTAAATATACAATATTTTAACATAAAATAAAATATCAGAAAATAAATAAATATTACTTTTGAATTCCTTGCAATAACATGCAAACAAAGCATCTAGGTAACATCATTAACAAAGATAAGGATGGAAGAAATATCAAATTTTAAGAAACCAAATATTAGGAATTAAAATTAAACACAACATTGTATTTAGAGAGCACTAATGCTGCTACTACTAGAATACCAATGATTTAATCTAACATAGCAATAAACGATAAGTTAAAGTGAAAATTAAGATCAAAAATGAAAGAAGTATAATGAATCCGGCCTGAAGACTTTTTCAAGGGTCACCCTCAGGCAGGGATTCAAACCAGGGATTTTTTCTGTGAGGGATCTGACAAAATTGTCAAAAAGACGACCCCTCGTGACCCGAAAATCCCAGAAAATTGAGACCTTAGAGACAAATTAATTACACAGAAAATAAGTAAATTTGAATCCAGATGGATTACACAAATCGATTAGATCATATAAAAGATCGTTAGACAGCATAATAAACATACAAGCAAACAGGCATAGCCAATATAAGAAACAAATTTAATCCAAAATAGACACACAAGCCAAAAGTTTAAGTAAAATACTTCAAAAAAATTTTTTAAACTAAAATAGAAAAAATTCAAACCCTCACACAAAACAATACAAAGAAATCCAAACACATACCAAAAAAACTCCTGAGTTTAGAAGCTTGTCATCTCGCCTAGACATCACAATAAGCTGAACTGCAAATTCGAATCCCTAAGCATGTTAGGTATATATAGTCTTAATGAGTACCTGAAGCGTCATCTATTAAGTTAAGATTACAGTTATTAAAAGTTTTGTTTTACTTTTGAAAATACTTTAGATTTTTAGTTATTAGAGTTTGTATGTTACAATAGTTTTTGGGAAATTTGTTAGTAGCTAAGTTTTTAATTAAGTTGTTTGTTGCTATTAAGTAAGCATTTTTGTTATTACATATTTTTTTAATCCTATTAAACTGTGAGAATATTAGATTTTTGAAAATTTTGGAGTTTAAATTAGAGTGGTAATTATTAAGTTTAATTATTTTAAAGTTAAATTCATCCCTTTTATCATAGATACCTATTAAAGTTTTTCCATTTGAAATTTCCAAATTTAAATCTAGATAGTTTGCTTTACATTGATTGTTGTTTCAGTTAAAATTAAGTCTTTTGGGTAACAGTTAAGTACAATATTGGTATTATTTAAGTTTAATAACAATAGGTCGTCTATATATCTATAGCCATTTATTAAATTATCCCCAATTATTTTCTTCTCGTAATAATGTAGAAAAATATTAGCTAGAGCACTTGAAAAGGCTGTACCCATTGGAATTCCCTTAAGTTGTTTATAAAAATTAATGCCGTTAAACACGTAGTTTTCTTTAATATTAAAATTGCATAACTCTATCCAATTGTTTTTTGTAATTATCTCTCTATTTAAATAATCATCATAAATAAAGGCACAAACCTCTAATAATTTTTCATGAGGTAGACTAGTATATAAATTTTCAAAATCATATGTATTAAGTTTATTAATATTGTTATCTTTTAGAAAGTCCAAAATATCTTGATTACTATTAATTATAAAATTATCCTCATTTTTAATTTTATTTAAAATTATTTTCAAATATTTAAAAAATTGTTTTCCCGTAAAATAATTATAACTTCCTGTGCTACAAGTTACGAATCTAAATTTAATTGGTTTTTTGTGAAATTTTACCGTCGGAAATAGATAAGGATAGTTTAAAGAACAAGCTTTTATTTTGATTTTTTTAGTGAAAGCTAGCATCCTTTTATCTAATTCCTTTTTCCCGGTTTTGTTTAACAAGTAAGTTGAATTAGAGTTATATTCTTTGATTAAAAGATCTTTATAGAAATATTTACATATTAAGCAGAAATTATTAGCCGATTTATCGATTACAGTAATAATAAACCTTTCTTTTAATTTTTTTATTTCTTTTTGCAAAGATTTATTAAAATAAATTCCTCATTCTTTAGTTATAATATTTTCTGTAGTAAACCTAGTCTTAATTTCCTCTAAAATTCTAACCTTCCATTCTGCAAAACCTTCTGAAGGGTAATGGTATTTTCTCGCCAGTTTAGCAATAAAAATATCTAAATCCTGTCCAATAGAAATTAATATTTTTTTAGAGTTTACTTTTTCTCTTAGTCTGAATTTTGTACCCCTTTCCATTAAATCTCTTAAAGAATTAGACTCGATGATATTTAAATTTCCTGTTATTCCAGGTACTCATTAAGACTATATATACCTAACATGCTTAGGGATTCGAGTTTGCAGTTCAGCTTATTGTGATGTCTAGGCGAGATGACAAGCTTCTAAACTCTGGAGTTTTTTTGGTATGTGTTTGGATTTCTTTGTATTGTTTTGTGTGAGGGTTTGAATTTTTTCTATTTTAGTTTAAAAATTTTTTTGAAGTATTTTACTTAAACTTTTGGCTTGTGTGTCTATTTTGGATTAAATTTGTTTCTTATATTGGCTATGCCTGTTTGCTTGTATGTTTATTAAGCTGTCTAACGATCTTTTATATGATCTAATCGATTTGTGTTATCCATCCGGATTCAAATTTACTTATTTTCTGTGTAATTAATTTGTCTCTAAGGTCTCAATTTTCTGGGATTTTCGGGTCACGAGGGGTTATCTTTTTGACAATTTTGTCAGATCCCTCACAGAAAAAATCCCTGGTTTGAATCCCTGCCTGAGGGTGACCCTTGAAAAAGTCTTCAGGCCGGATTCATTATACTTCTTTCACTTTTGATCTTAATTTTCACTTTAACTTATCGTTTATTGCTATGTTAGGTAACATCATTCTAATTTCAAACCCCAGCAAATAAATGGCTGAAATCAGCCAACTGAAAATTATTTAATAGCCTATCTCAACATATAAGTTTTCCACAGGAATAAATATATTCTATAAACAGGGTGCAATCAAATATAGTATATTATGCATTACCAATTTTATAGAAATCTGAAAATAGTCCATTTTTTTTCTTTCTCTTTTCTAATTTTCAAAGAAATTTTTATTGCAGGAAAGGACTGAAGAAGAAATAAGAGACCCTGTTTTCAACTTTGTTGGAATACACAAATTACATATGAACCATAAAAAACTTATATAAACTTGCTTCCCAGAATTATTTATCTATGTCCCTAAAAAATTAAATGCTAAAATTTTGTGGAATTCATTAATTTAGTATAAGACTTATTACATTACATGCATGGTACAGTGAAAATAACCAAAATGTGGATGCATAACTCGCTTGGTTCACTTACAGACTTTTAGCTAGGAGCATTATAGTGGACAATTATATTAATTAAATAGATATAGGAACAGTATTAATATATAGAATGAACAGAAACATATGCTCAAAACAGCAAAAAAATATATAAAAAATTATAATAGAACAGCAAAAATATTTGTGTTCTAGCAAATCAGCAAAGTGAGGTTTGGACGGGTATTTTTTAAAAGGAGACAATGAGATATAGTTAAAATCATTCTTAAAGTTTGATTAAGCATAAACGTAAATTAAGATTTCAGGATCATCATACACAGAGATAACATATAATGCTGTATAGGTATAATTATTTTAATAAACTATTCTAAAATAAAAGCATTTTAACTTAAAAACTATTAATAAATGAATTAATGAAGCAAAAATAACAGCAAAAAACACCCATTTAGTATTTAATTACTATAAACTCTTTTGTAAATGTTCCACTTTACATAAGCATAAAATATCTAACTCTGAAGAAGAACCAATAACCTATTGATTATTTTCTATTTTTTATTCAAATATTTACACTTTGAAACTAAGTATATTTCATTCTTATGAATGCATTCCTTAAAAGTTATCCAGAAAGATTAATATCATAAAGTATGTTTTATGTATTAAAAAAACACCAGTATAATGATCTTAACAGTTTATTAATTAAAATCTTACTTATTTGATAAAATACAAATACACAACAAGTTATATTTATGTAACATTTTTATTTAAAATAAATAATATCACCATTCATTAAAAGTATAAATTCATAAATTAATAAAAGCAAATGCCTAAAATTGTTAAGTAAAGTCACGAGAAAAAGAAAACAATCCACTTACAATAAGCCAAATTTTAAAATTCTAAGCAGAATCATATTTGTACAATACTTCTCGACTATGATACAATAAAATATAGTTTATAACTACACATAGCAATAAATATTTTTACAATATTTCCAAACTAAATATTTACATTTGTGTTATGGAATAATGAAGATGTGGCAAAGAATTTTTTCCCCCTCCCACATGAAACTGATAAAAGTTTGTTACAATTCATGAAAAAATATACAGCCTGAAGTATATCAAACTTCAGAAGTCAAAATAGAAACTACTTATATATGTATATATAATAAAATAATTTACCAACATGTTTCACATGTTTTGTGCTGAAAATGCATGTAAACTACCCATCTGACTGATGCCATCTCGGATGTGATTGATATGAATTTCGACCTCATTCTTAAATGTTGGAATATTCTGCCGTTTTATCTTAGATTGGATTTCAACTAAAGTATCAGATAAAGATTTAAACTCAAAAGAGTTATATTCACTGGTGGATAAATGTTTAAGCTGCGACATTAGTGATGTCAGCTGTGCTACAAGCATCACTATATTTGGACTTTTTACAACTAGTTCCTCTTCTTCACTTTTTTGATCAATATAATCCAATGCTTCCTTTAGACATTGATCTTTGATTGTACCTGGTTGCAATACAGGTTGAAGTCCTTGCTCTGGTGCTATTTCTTGACAATACGTTTGAACTTTGTTCAGATACTCGCATAGATCTTTGTCCAGTTTTTCAAATTCAAGTACTAAAGATGCATAAGATTTCTGAAACTCAAAAGTCATCGGCTGACCATGAGAAAGATTTCGCTCTGCTTCAGTATGCATTTCTTTTAAAAGAGACAAATTTTTCTTCTTTACAGCAAGAATTTTTGTAAGTCTCACAAGAAGAGCAAGGAATTTTTTTGGAAAGCCACCCAAAGTGCCATCTTCCACAAAAGAAAGCTCAGTTTTGGACGATGACTCCCCCATCAATGAATCATTGTCATTAGATGGCCAAGGTGACAGAGGTACCAAGCGTGGGGATCCAAAGTACAGACTTCTTGGACGATATTTTTGAGCAAATGCTGATATTGGCATCATTTCAGGAGGATCATTGCTCAGAACTTCATAATCAGGAATCGAGAAAGTTCCCAAACCAGGACGATCAAAAGTGATTCGATAGGTAGAGTTAGATGTATCAACAGCATCTATAGATCCATAGAAAAGCCCATCTTGTGGGCTGCGAACTCGCGCAGTCGCTTTTGTTCCGATCACGAGTGGTAGAGGAATTTCTGATGGAAGATCTTTGAAGTGTTCTAAATCTACATTTTTTCGGAGTTGTAGTTGACGGATCTTATTTCTTTTATTCTCAAGAGATTTTCTCTCCTCCGCGAAAAATTCAGGAGAGCATCTACGAGGTTTGCCAAGGAACCTTCTAATTTTGCACCATTCTACTCGAGTCAATTTGGTTGTTTTCAAGCTTGAAAAGTGCTCCTGCAAGCAACTATGGAAGTCGCTATCTTTGAGGAAAAGAGGCTGATCGATATTTGAGTAAAACCATTCGCAGCATAAGAATCTATGAGCTTTAGGTAGCTTGAGCAGATTTCGAAGTTTGAGACCAACTTTTTGCGCGACACGTTTATCCGGCATAGGTTGAGAGACCACAGTAGGCGTAGGTGAAGCAACACGGACTGTTTTCCTAGGTGATGATCTGGACAAGGTATATGAAGTATCTTCATGGTCATTATATATAAGCCTGTTTCGCTTGCGAATTCTAGGCGAACAATCTCTGCGTGCAGGAACAGGTGCTGGAGTAGTAGGTATATGTCTGGCTTGGCTTTTCATACTTAAAAGCGCAGCGACAGATTCATTTTCAAGGGAATCCGCCATTTTTCCCCTGTTGCCAAACTTTAATTTTTAGAAACATAACACTTCGATTGCGGATTGGAATTGCTCTGTTTTCATGAGTATCTTTCAAATGAGAAGTTTTTCAACAAAATAAATAACTATAACTGAGTTTTACTTTTAATTATGAAATTTGTATTTATATTTTTCATTTTAATTCAAATAGTTATGTTTCTTAGATTTTTTTAAATATTTTCCCCTTCTTTAATTAATATTCATTTCAAAGGCTATAATTAAAATTTGAAATAAATAAAATGCAAAAAATGATAAAAATAAATTTAGAAGCTGTTTACACGATGATCGTGTGTCAGTTTCGGAATTGTGTTAAAATTGATTTTTTTATTACTTATCTTTGTGTTTCTTTTTTGGATGCTCCTTGGATTTTCGGTTAATACTCTGTTTCAAGAAGAAGTATTTATAATGTCAAATTATACGATTAATTAAAAAAATATCTATCAAATTGATATCGAAACTAAAAACACCTAAGAACTTGCCTCACAAACTTATCTCCAAAATATTGCATTGAAGGTGGCAATAGTTTTTACCTTACGACAGAAATTTAGGAAAGTTCTCCGTTGATGGTTGATGTTATGATGTTTATCTCCAGTTGAGGGAAACATTTTTAATCAGTGTGAGTACGAAATCTATGGTGCTGTTTTAAATCCCTGATAATTTGAAAGATGTCAGAAACATACGGTAAGCTCCATTCGTATTTCACTTCTTTATTTGTCTACCTAAAAGTGTGATTGCGTTCTATTTCAATCGTTTGTTATTTCTCGAATAAGAAAAAGTTTTCTGTGTTTGTATCTTTGATGAGCTAGTTTTGACGATAAAATAATTTATAACTTTATTGTTTAGCTGTTTGTTGAATGTTATGAAAACAGTTTTAAATCTAATATTGCAACTTAAATACAAAATTTTTATATGATTATGACAGTTTATTATTGTAGTAGCATTTACTAATGAAGTAGTTTTATTTTCTCACAAATCTATTCTATATAAGTTTTTTATATGCATGTAAATGTGCTTACTCTTCATGATAATCATTAATAAAAGCGAAAAACATACATATATTTGAATTATTGGTAATGATAATTTGAAACAGCATTTTCTTAAGGATTTCAATTTGAATATCTATTTTTATTTGTTGTAAAAGTTTTGTGTATTAAATTGGTTAAAATTTTCATATTTCGTGGGAATGAAGTTCTATTAGTTTTTATTTGTTTGTGTAATTCTGAAATTTATTGAGTATGATTTATTATGACCTTTGTTGATTTTAATGAATCGAAAAAATAGGATGATAAAGTCCAGCATTAGAAAAAAAAAAGACTTAGAAATTAGCCTTTTTATATTATTAATTTTAGAAAGGTTGGAAAATTAAACTTTTGAAAATTCATAACATACTTCATCCAAATCTGATTATTGACTCATTTCATATGCATTTTTGCGAGATAATTTTCTTACAAAAAATAACAATTTCAATATTAGAAGGTCCAGTTTTGATTTAATGTGGATAATTTTTTTTTCTAAATATAGTTATAATTTGTTTTATTTCTATATATTATTATTTAAGGCGTAATTTGTTAAGAATTTTTTTTTTAAAAAAACTGAGTATTGAAGTAAAATCTTGTATTCTTTTTGAAGCCTTAATAAATGTCCATTTATGCTCTTACCCCATTCTTTATATATGCATCAATGCATAATTAAATGTATAATACTTTGATTCTAAAATTTATGGTTATAAACTGCATGCCAGTGATTGTCTCCAAACATCAAATATTTTGTAATTAATGGCAACCTATGCTTGACATTTAATTAACTTTAAAACTTGCTAATGGCTTGAAACTAATTCATAAGTAATACTTTATGTCTAAATTAATAATGGCTTTTTATTGTAAGTTTCCACATAAAATTACAATGTTATTTCTGCTAAAGTACTGTAGAATAATTTTCATAGCTATATTTCTTATCATTATGAATTGACAGGAAGTGCTTTCATGAAATATGTCTATTTTTCTTAGAAAGTTAACATTTTTTCTATTCTTTCTCATATTATGTGAAACTTTTTTCAAATAAAGCACATTCTTAATTTTATGTTTGATATAGAATTATATATATATATATATATATATATAT
>JAOUZG010040507.1:505614-529565 GCA_026289955.1 Argiope argentata
AAACAAGAGAGAAAAAAATATATGTAAGTGAAAAAAGGAGAAATCCGGCCTGATGACTTTCTCAAGGGTCACCATCAGGCAAGGATTCCAATAAAAACTGGAATTTTTTTTTGTAAAGAGTTAGACTATTGTCTAAAAAATTAACTCTTTTATGACCCTAAAAATTCCAAATTTTAAAGTAAAAGAGAGGCATCAATTTTTAGCATATAAAAACAAATGACAATTAGGAAAATGGACAAAAATAGACAAAACTCACAAATTAAAATTGTAGAATGAAGAAAAATATATATATATAACAAAATACTAAATGCACACACATATATGTGTGTGTTTGTGTGTGCATGTGTGTATGTATATAAATTTCTCTTAAACATTTCCTTGAAGTATAATTTATCTTTAATAAAAGTTCTAAATAATATATTTTTAAGTCTTCAATTTTTGAACAGATGCTCAATTTCAGGAAAATTTCATAATTTTGAATAACAATGTAACAATAAGTAAATTGTTATTTATAAAAGATTAATATAGTTTGAGGCAAAAACAAACTTTATACTGCCTTTAAAAATGCTCTACTTGCAGGAAACTACTTGTACTGGAGATTTACATAATGTAACAAGACTAAATCTGTAACATTAGAGCATTATAAATATGTTGCATTATAGTTCTGATTATAGTTTTATTAGAAAATAGGGTACTGTAAGATTTCTAGCTTCAAATCCAAAATCAAATGTTTTTTACTGGAACTGATGTCTTTTTTCCACCTTTAATAGATATTTTAAATGAAAATATAATGTTTAAATACTTTTTGTAAGAAAGCAATTAGTTGCAAGTGCTGCACCTTGTATAAAATAATATTAGCCGGCATAGCTCCTGTTATTGAGATGTAATTTACTGTTACAGCCAGTTTGTTCTTGAAGTTTTGTCTATATCTATTTTTTATATTTTTTATGGGATTGTTCGTGAAGTTATCAATTTTATTTATGAAACAAATTTTCCATACTAAAGTAGAAACTTTGGTTGCCTTTGCCTGTTTTATTTGATTTTGAGTGCTGGCTTCAATGCATTTAATTTCCTGTTTATAAAATATTTATTAAAAGATTATATACTAAGGAAATTATTACTCAAATTTTCAATTTATGTATCAGGGAATTTTAAATTATTTTTTTTCACTTAACAAGAATAGTTGTACTTAAATTCATTGTCATATAAAAATTGTTATTGAGAAAAATTAAGCAATTAAAGATTTAACAAAGCATAGAACTAAAATAAGGAAAAATAAAAATTGGAATTGATGCAACAAAATATTTTGTCTGGTTTAGGCAGCAAATTCACTTAATATGATACTAGCCATCTTTCATGTTGGTAACAAGTGTGATTTCAGTCAAACCATGCCTTTCCCTTATCACCGCAGTATCATCAATTTTTTAAATAATAATGTTGTGGGTGAATTAAAAAAAAATCTATTTGTTAAATTTAATACCATATTTAACTTTATTCTATTTTCCTTTCTCATTTACAAAAGAGGAAGTATTGTACCTTTCAAAAAATTTAGACTCTGCTTCCCGGTCTGTGTCTTTGTGAATTCAATAATACAGAAACTGTTTTCAGCTAATCATATGAAATTGAGTATTATGTCTTTATATTGAATTTGTAGATTTCTATCAAATTTTTTATGATATAAATTTTTTTAAAAAAAACTATGTTTGGTTTTATCAATAAAGACTAGTTTTAATTCCAGTTTAATCACTTTCTCTTCAATTTAAAGTTAAAAATTTTTGGAATCTGGCTGAACATTAGAAAAATACATACATATTCTAATTAACAGATTAACATAAAGCTAATAGAAGGACTATCAAAATTTGAAACTTAAAAATATTTTGCTGAAGATAATAAGAAACGAAATTGCATAAAAATTGAATTTTAATGATGTTTAATCCTAGCTAGTTCATAATACTTGTAAAAAAATAATGAGTGCTTATTTATTTAGCATTTTATGTGCAAATATTGTAGTTTCAATTCATGTCAGTTTATTCAATTTAAATGGGCAAAAAGAGGAATTCGCCATTTTCCAGTAGTCACTCTTTCAGCCGCTGACTGCTTTGATTCTGTTAGACCGTTATAGTAAAAAAAGAAAAAAATCTGATTATCTATAAACTATGCCTGTAAATAATATTTTATCCATCCTTACTTCTCTTACAGATTATGCTTTATTTGTAGGTACTGTATTGGCAAAAAATGCTATATTTTTTCTAAAACATAACCCGAATAAAATTTTATCCTTTATGATATGTTTGATATAAAGTTGCATTATTGCTTGTGTTTTTGTATTGTGAAGTAATTTTAGTAAAATAACTTTAAATTTTATATTTTATATTCATGATTAAAATGTTTATTTAGATTGAAAATTTTTGTGTATTTTTTTCAGTTAAAGCTGATTCAAATCATACAATTGGTGTGGAATTTGGATCTAAAGTTGTAAACATAGGAGGAAAGTCTGTGAAACTACAAATATGGGACACTGCTGGTCAGGAGAGATTCAGGTAAATTTGAAAGATTCTTGATATTGTATGAAAAACGACTAATATTTCTTAGTATTCCAGTATGCTGAAAAAATAAATTCCAGTATTGTTAAATTAGATTTGTTTTCCTTTTTTCTATGTACATGATCATTGGCGTGGTAATTTTTGTTTCTTTTTATTAACTAGAAATCCCTCACCACAAAATGAAAGCTAGAATACATTAATTATGCATTTTTAAAGCTAGAAATAGACTTTTTAAAAAATAAATATTATTTTGCACTTTTACATAAACTATTTATAACTATCTCCTTTTTCTCATCATTTTGGGATATAGTGGTGGTAGAAGTATAATTTTAGGAAATTTTATATAAAAGTTTGCACAGAACTTACATTTAATTGTACAAAAATAATTTTTTTTCATAATTAAATTTGTTTTTTTTATTATTATAAATACATTAAAAATGCACAGAATTTTCATAGAACTTTTATGGATGTATTCTTCCACTGAAATTATCATTATACTGAATTGCAATTTTATAATTTGTTTCTAAAGTTTTAAACAACAAAATTTTGAAAAATTACATGCTTGATATGTATTTTTTATATCATATTTTGAGGTTTATATTATTTTAATTATATTAAATATTTGTATCTTATTGAATTTCCTAGATTTGCTTGTCAATTATTGGTTTATATTTAGACCACTAAGCTCCATTATACTTGATGCAACTAACTATTTTGATAGTATGAATTTAGTTATCGAGGCAATAAAATTTGGAGGTTGCTATAAGACATAAATACCTTCAATTCTTTTAATTTTTCTGGTGAAGTGCTTTTCATAAATAAATTGTAAAAAGTTATATTCAAAGTAGAAATTTTAGGTTGAGTTATAGAAATGAAAATTCATTATTTATAGAGAAAAGTTATTGTATTTAACTGACATGCATTATCAATCGTTGCCCAAAAGAAGTAAAATTTGCAACCATGATTATAGTCCATGACTTTTAATATTATTATGTTAATAAAGAGTTAAAAGTATGTCCTAAATGCAATTATTACTTTGAATTCTGATCACTTGAAAATTTAATTAGTTAAAATTAGCAATCTTGTTTCCTAATTAATTTCATGCTTCTAAATTTTTGTAGGTCAGTCACACGCAGCTATTACAGAGGAGCTGCTGGTGCCTTACTTGTATATGATATTACAAGGTAAATAAGAATTTTTGTTTTCTTGATTTAGAACAAAGAGAGTTGGAAAATTGTGTATTATAATGCTTATTGAATCTCCCCACTCCTCCCATTTCTGAATATATGTTATTTTTCTATCACAAATTGTATGCATTTGGGCATTGAATAGAAAGTATTCTTTTTTTTCTTTCTCATAAAGGTATTTTTCTCTTTATGAGAGAGAAAGAGTATTTTAATTTGGCAAATTCCTGTATTAAAATTTCAATGATTAAATTTTAACCTTAGAGGAAGATGGTTGACAAGATCAAAGTAATAAATATTATTGACTTTCTTAGAATAAGTTTTTAATCTTAAATCTTAATACAGTTAATATAGGATTTATTAAGTTTCAAATTATAATCATAATAATATATAATATCTTTATAATTTTAATGTATTATTTCTTTCTTACATTCAGTTTTCAAATTTATCATTTTCCATTTGAGTGCATTTTGAATTGAGAATTAATTTTAAATTATTATATTATTTTTAGATGACTTAGTTATTTTTGATAGTGTTTATTAATGTATAGATGAATTATTAATTTACAGCTATTTAAATGAATAAAATTTACATGTAAGTCTTTTATATAATTTTTTAAAATTAAAATTTATATTACCAAATTAAAGGAAAGTGATTGTATCTATTTATCAAGTAACAAATTATAATGTTGTAAGACTAATGATCTTATATACAATATTTGTTGGATTGTGTATCTGATCCACTATATCTAGTTATACTTATCACTTTAAATTCTTATTTGATTTATACTGATTTGTAAGAATTTAGGTTTTAATTTACAACCAAAATATATTGTAGATCATGGTTTCGAACATTATTATTGCACAAAAAATAATTATGAAAACGATCACTAGTATAATTAAAGACGATTTTTCAATGTTTGAAATAGTGCAAAGCTTATTTTTGTGCTATAATATTTTCAAAAATTATCATGAAAAAACAGTAAAATGCAATTTGATTTTTAATTAATTAAAATTCGTATTAAAATTTAAAAAAATCCGAGGTGCACATTTCCATTCTTTAAGGTATTTATATACCAGATTTAAAGTAGTACTTAAGATAGGATGGCCTGTAGAGTGGAAACATGTGATTGTGCCTGCACATTCATCTTTTAATGGAAATTAATGATTTTATAATTGCTAACTTTATGTTTTATACTTAATAATAGCAAAATTTAGGTACCTTTGTTTAGAATATTTCCTATTTCAGTGATCATATCTTAATTTGAATTTCCAAAGTTCAACACTATGAGCATTTTGTCTGGCATTTTTCAAAAGATAACATTCTATTTCCATTTAATATTTTTGTCAGCTTTTTATTCTTCATTTTATTTATTAACAGTTGTAATATTGATCTGCCTTAATTTCCATTTTTTCTCTTTGAAATAAAACCCAAGCAATTTAGATTTCAAATTACAGCAATAACTGTTGTTGCTAAAGTTATAAGAGCTAATCTTAGCATTTGCAATGTGTAAGGTGCTTTATATATTACTTATACTAATTGAAATCTTTTGGATATTAGGATATTTTAGAAATATGTGAGGAGAAAACGTTTTTTGAGAATATATATCAACAATTCAACAGCTGAATATCCAGCAGTTTAGTAGCAATGCTAATTGTTATGTTTATGAAAATCAAGTTTTGACTGTTAAAGTGTATTCTATTTATTGGTAGTCAAAATAGATATCACAAAGTAAAAGAATAAAAATCTATGCTTTTTGTTAAAAAGATGTCTTTCTTATAAAAATTAATAGTAAAAAAAAGAAAGGATAAAAAATTTACTAGGTTTTTTTTTTATATAACAAGAAGGAGGAAAATGAGAGGTAGCAATTATAGCACTAAACTGGAATTAAATAAATTTTAAAAACCATTTTTGTTCATTAAATAAACTTATATTAGTCAGAAAAAAGGCAATGTTTAGGAAGAGATTAGATTTATAACCCTAACTTAATATTTTCAATTCTAAAATAAAATCTTTATAGCAGAAAAATTATAGGAAGGAGATAGATAGCAATCTTCTTTTAACTTTCTGGCTCCTGAATGAGTTAAAATCTCATAGTTTTGTTTTGGGTGGACATGATTAATTGTAAGAAAGTTAATCAGATCTTTTGAAGAATTCTTTTTGCTTAAAAAATTTATCCTTTTGATTTCAAAACAAAATCTATTAATCTATAAAATAAACTCCCTCAATATTGCAATGTGAAGAAAGACCTATTGTAAATTGCTTTTGTAGATCCTCTTTGGTTTGTCTGTTAGTCTGAAAGTCAATAACTCATAAAGACTGCTAAATGAATGGCATTTAAAATTCTATTCTTACATTAAAATATTCCTCCATATTAATTATTTATTCTCTCAAATGGTTTGAATTCAAAATTTGAATCCACAGTATTTTTAAGAAAACAAATTTTTTCAAAATGTGTAATTTAATTTTTTCTTTATATTTTAAAGTTATGTAAATAATTATCATGTAATATAAAGGAGTGCTAAAAGGTGAATTCTTTTGATCTTTATTTGGGGCTGTTTTCTCTTAGAGAAATAATAATTGCTAATTTTATTAAAAACTAAGCTTATTTCTGAATGGTTTGTATTTTTAATGGATTTTTTAGTAGAATTGCAATGAAAATAAAGTAAGACATAATTAATTTTATCTAAAAATTCATCTACAGAGTATGAAATCAAAAAATGTAACAAAAATTGTTACAAATATAAGCCTATCCAGAAATAAATTCCATTTTTAATAAATTTTATGTTTTTTCCCCATAGTAAGCTTCATTATTATGATTATCTGCCTCACTACCTATTTACCTTAAAAAATATAATTACCTGGATTAACTGTTACATTTGTTATTTACCTTAAGAGAAAATACACTGATGTTCAAAATTAAGAGATGTAAGGCACTTTCCCAAATATCTTTAGAAATATTGGATAAAAATAAATGAAATTTGGTATGAATATAACTTATAGTATGACAATAATGTGTGCAAAGCAAAAATTAATGTTCCTTTCATTTGCAAGAGTTATTGCCAACAGTTCAATGTTGACTGAACTTCATGATGAAAGATAGCTATGAAAGTGAGGCTTATATGGTATGCGGTCACTTCTAGTATCATGTGTTGTCACCTCTGACAGATAAACAGCATGCACAACGAGTATGCATGCCATTAATTAGAGAGTTAAGGAGTTCTTGTGGAAAACCCTCCCACTCTTTCACCAGAGCAATTTTTAACTCCAGAATGGTTCTGGGTGGGTGCTGGCATATTGCAATAGCCCTTCCTAGAGCATCCCAAGCATTTTCAAAGAGGTTAAGGTCAGGACATCCATTCGATGAATATTTTCGCTTTCCAGGTGCTCCTCAACTGGGACAGCCCTATATGGTCAGACTTTGTCATCCATAAAAATGAATTCAGGGCCACCAGCACCCCTAGAAAGACACACATAGGGTTGTAGGATCTCCTGCCTGTATCTCTGGGCATTCACAGAACCAATGTCAAACACATGGATTGGTGTGCGGGTATCTTGCATGATACCTACCCAAACCATCAGTTCACCACTAGCATAATGGTCCCTTTCCATGATGTTACTGGGATGGTTACTATGGATGGAGCCTGGGATCCCAGGCTCCATCCATATGAATATTCACCAAGTATCAGGTTATAGACTGAATCTGGACTCATCTGTGAAGAGAATGTTAGCCCCTTGGAGCTGTGTCCAGTGTTTGTGCTGTCTGCACATTGTACATGATTTCTTTTGTGGGAAGGAGTCAGTAAGATGCAAATGACAGGCTTCCTGGCATACAACCCTTTGTCACCAAGCCTGCTGGTGACTGTCTTTCTTGATACTAATGTTCCTACAGCAGCAGCAAGGTCCCTAGGTAGCTGTGTCGATTTAGACGTCCTCTGGCACTTGGCTGTAAGTAACAAATACTTGTCTTCATTGATTGTTGTTGCTCTTGGACGAGCTTTTTCTGGTCCTCTGGACACCATCCCACAGTTTTTAAACTGACTCCACAAATTTGAAACAATTCTTGGAGTTATATCCAATTATCTAGTAACCTGGGCTTGAGACTGCTTTGCCTCAAGTCTATCCACAATTCTTCACCTCATACCTTCGTCTAAACGATGATGCTCATTTACTTCATCGAAAAATCAACATAAAACAACAAGATTATTCAAGGAACACAATACAAATCACTACTGTGTTGTAGAGTTGAATGAGTTGAGCAGCTGGCTGCAGACTTTTATACCTCCTGCTGGCTTAGCAACACCTACAAAAATACGTAAACTCATCTCAGCGCTGGCAGCGCCATAGTGCCATTATATGACAACCAACTGTCCAGGTTTTATGTGATATTTTTCAAGAAATGTGTGAAAATGCCTTCTGTCTCTTAATTTCGCCCACCAGTGTTGTATCAATTTTTTGAAAACAGTTTTTAAAAATTGGTTTGTATTTTTTTAATCAATTTTTAATATTGATTTTTTTATCGAACAAACTTTTTTTAAATTTAAAATTCCTACACAGTGGATGCATATTTGAATAAAGTGGATAAGAGGCTTTATGTCTTTACAAATGTAATAAATGTTTCATATTTTTTAATCTTTCATTTAATAATTCATGATATTTAATATGATATTTTTTTTAACTCTTACTAATTGTTTTATGTAACACAAAATGTTAGTTACTAATGGAAGGAAACAATTTAATATGTGTTTACTATATTTAGATTTTATTTCCTTCAATAAAAATTACTTTTTATTGCAATAAAGTAAGAAAAAGTAAGGTATTTGCTTCTTAGCTTCAATTTCAATACAGTGGCTTCATAATATGAATTTTTATGAAGTGATTATAAAATTTTAGTTTTAACAATGTGATGAAAGTTTTTTAAGAAAGAAAACAGACTTTCTCTCTTCTAAATCAAAAATAGCTTTGTATTTTACATAACACTGTGACAGTCATTTTCCATATTCTGAAATTTAATTCTACTTGTTTAAATAGATTAACATTAAAATTCTATAATTACAAGCATTCATGAATAGAATAAGAGATTATGTAGCTACAATATTATTGTAATGTACTATCATAGGTATCATTCGACAAAATTGAAAAAATTCTTAAACTGCGAGTATCAGTTTAAGGTACCAAATGCTAATACTAATTGAAAAAGAAGAATTTTATCTATAAAGTGTTAGTAAGTTTAATTAAATGCCAATAAATTTAATACTTGTTCAGTTTAACTAAAAACATTTCTTGGTCAGTGTTAGCATTTATTAAAGGATGGCAATTAAGTATAACTGTCTGAAAGTAATTATGTAAAGTGCTCATCTAACATTGCTTGAATTGAAGAGTTAGAGGGAATGAAAGCGAGACAATAATTGAATAGGTTCTATTAATGGAATGTGATTAGAAGTCAAGTTTTTGAAGAAAGGGAAAATAAAACAAATGAGGCGAATTAGAAAAACATTGTACATTCTTGTTCATATTAGATATGGAGAATAAATTACAAAAAAATCAAATTATTTAATTCATTATTTTTTGCCCTTTTGTCATTTTATTTTAAAATACAAATGGAAGAAAAATATTCTTGTAAATTTGTTGGGGGGGATAGCAAAAATTATAATTTTCATTAATTTTTGTAATTTGCCTATGGTAAACTTTTTGAAAGTTTTATAAGCTTATTATTTGATAATTGAAAACATCAAATGCTTCAGCAATGACTTTCTTTTCTCAATTAGTAATAATAATATTAATAAGGGAAAAAATAAAGAAAAACAACCTTTCTACAAAACTTAAAATTAAAATAGGGGAGATTTTATTAAGTGTTATAATAATAGTAATTTCCTTCTCTGCACTATCGCATTTTGTATCATATCCAGCTAAGTACTGAATATGGTAATGAACATTTTAAGATAACTATAATAAAATTGTGCTCAATTGAAAGTGCGTCACCAATTTTTAATAACAATTAAAAAAATGTTTTTCTTTAAAACTAAATATTTAAGATAATATCTAGCTGAATAGTCTTATTTTTATCCTAGAAACATCTCTGTGAGACTAATTGAGTTTGTTGGCCCTTTTCTAAATTGATTGGCATTATATATATATATTTCTTTCTCTAAGTCAGAATAGACATAATACAATTGTGTTGCCATATAGTATTGATAGCTTGATTTATGAAATTTGTTTGTATGTTAATAGAATGTAATGTTAAATTCAAAGGTTATACTTTTATCCTTTAATAATAACGAAAAAAATGTGATTATAGTTCAAAATCACTTCTGAATATAATACTTAATGTGATTATAGTATAATTCAATTACTATAACACACTTATGAATGTATATATCTTAAATTTTTAACCAAGGAATGACTGTTAAAGTTAGTATTTTATAAAAATAATCTTTGTTAATTATTATTGACCAATAATATTTTGTACATTTATTTTATAATAATTTAGAGATCCTGTTACTAACTTTGATTTTAGCCTCTTATTATAATGCTGCTTTTCAGTAATGCAGAAAAAAAATTCTGAAATCAAGCATTAATAATTAATTTTGAATATGAATCAAATTCTTTGCAACTTTTCAATTATCTACAAATTGTGAATGAAAAATAATTTCTGAATCATCAGCTACCTTTATACTAATTTTAAAACTGTTAGTTCTTAATATTCTATATATTTTTAATTTATTAGTTCTTTATTATTTATTTAGCATTCTACATAGATAATGAGTTGAATAATGAATGAGCAAATAATGGTTTCTTAATATTTGGTAAAATTTTATTAAATTTCTTTTCAGATTAATTGATCTCAAAGTCTCATAAACTATTTTCTTTGTATCTTATTATTTTAATATCTGGTTCTTACAAATTTAAATTTGATTATAACTTACAGGTATTATTTTTTATGAAATATTTTTCAGATTTTAGTTTCTTTCTTGAGACTTGTTTTAATTTATTTATATTAATAATAATTGATGTATGTGATAATGTGTGTATATTTATTTTAGTCGTGAATCATATAACTCCCTCTCCAACTGGCTGGTGGATGCTCGTACACTTGCAAGCCCAAACATTGCTGTATTGCTGGTTGGCAACAAAAAAGATTTAGAAGAAGATAGAGAAGTCACTTTTCTGGAAGCAAGTAGATTTGCCCAAGAAAATGGTACTTTTGAGACTTTTTATTTACGAAAATATTTTTTTAATATATTACAATTTTTAGTGAAATATTCATCACTTCTATGAGATCCTGTTCAAGTTCTTGTCTTTATGAATTTTAAGAATTTTCTACTATAATTATTTTAATAGAACTTAAAGAATTAGTTCAAAAATTTGTAATTTTTTGTCATAAAATGTTATTCTTAATTCCACCATTGTTAAGGAATATAAAGTGATAAATATTGCCTTAGAAACTATGGAATGTTTTTGCTATATGCATACTTGGTGTTACAGAAGGGACAGGGACATCATTCAGCAAAATTTGCTTTGGCTAATTCGTGTTAATGTTTACTTTATAGTTATGAAAATTGAGTTAATTAAAAAACCCATACCAATTTTTTCCATTTATGTTTGCTTTGTAGTTACGGAAAATGCTTATTTCTGTTTATTCTTAGGCAGTGCATGTTTAAATTATCAGAAGAGAAAAATGTACATTGATTTCATTTGAATTTGCAAAGGATAAATTTTAATTGTATTTTCCAGATGGTCTGCAATCATATGGGTTTTACATAGTTTTATAAGATGGGGGAGGGAAAGACTTTCATTATAGATCATTATAGATTAATCATTAAATTAAATAATTTTCATGGTGGTTGGTTATAATTATCATTTTGATTAATTTGTTTCAATAGTAAATTTTCATATTAGAGCAGCTTTAAAATTTCAAACTAGGGTATTGCCATATATGCTACAAACACTATTGCATTATTGTGGAAAACTTTTTGACTTTGTTTTGAAATAGGGAATTTTAGATTATTTTTTAAAGTTGAAAAATCATTGAATTTATCTTTTTTGAAGAAAAACTATTGCTATGTTTAATTTGAACTTTTGAATAATTTTACTTCATTGAAAGGATATTAAATAATAAGTAAGAATGTTGTTAATTTGCTTTTAATTGATTTTCAACTTCTTTTTTTAAATCATATTTCACTTTAATTTATATGTATAATCTTTATTGCTATATGCTTCTTTTTAAAAAATAAGTATATTATATTTCTATTGCTTTATAAAAAATAAGTATCTTCTATATTATTTTTTTAAAATCAATTTTGACTGAACTGACTGACAAAAGGGTAAAAATACTTGTCTTTTCTACATCTCAAAGGAAACAATGTAGAAATGAAAATTGTATTTTTGGCAGTTTAGGCAAGATAGAAATTTTTTTTTTATTATAATACTAATATAACTATTTAACTATATTGCTAATTGTTATTGTAAGTAAATTTTTAATTTTTATGTTAAAATTATATATATATATATATATATATATATATATAAGCACTAATATAGGTGGTACAGAAATTCCTTAATACTTATTACCAAAATGCAGCAGTGAATATAAATAAACTATCATATATGAATTTCAAATTTCTTGTTTGATTATTTTATAGTGCTTTAATAGCTAATTATTGGAGCTGCAAAATATTTTTAGAAATTTTCTAGTGATGGGTTTCTTTGTCATTAAATAGTACATCCATTAAATGGAAAGAATATAGAATTTAATAAAAAAATGATAATAATCATATAAATTATCTAAATATGATAATCTTGTCTATATATTTCCTAATAAATATATTATATATTTAAATTGTTTTCAATTTGACATCAATTTTTTTCTGTTAGCATAGTAAATAATTTTTTCTACTATTCTATTCTCATATCTACTCTCATAGCTGTCTCTTTATTAAAATATTCTTTCTTAATTTTTAGAATTGATGTTTCTTGAAACAAGTGCTCTCACTGGTGAAAATGTGGAGGAAGCATTTTTAAAATGCTCTAAGACTATATTGGCAAAGATAGAAGCTGGTAAGTTACATATATTTGATTAAATTTCTGATATATTTTGTTATTTTTTTTACATCAAAGAAAAGAAATTGTATATCGAAAATAAATCAAAAAGAAATTGTATATCGAAAAGAAATTGTATAATTTGAAAGAAGAATTGAAATTATTATTTTTGATTGTCTTTTAATTAAATTCACTATACCTTTCATCTTTATTGTTCATGAATGAATAATATTTAAACTATTTAAAAAGTGTATTTAAAAAAATGATACCAAGATGTACAAATTTATTAAGGATTAAAGTTATAATTGCAATAAATTAATAGCTTTTAATCTAACAGTCAATGTTAAAAAGTTTAACAGAAATACAGACAAATTTAATTATTATTAAGTTGAAATTAAAAAAACTTTGACAGTGAACCTTATTATTAATTTATAGGTGAGCTTGACCCTGAAAGAATTGGGTCTGGTATTCAGTATGGTGATGCATCACTTAGGCGACTTACTCGTCACCAACAGCGACAGCAGAGATCTCTGGATTGTGCTTGTTGAGGTGACAAATAACTCAATTTTTTTTTCTGAAGCTGTTATGAACAGATGCATGTAAGTTTTCCTAGGACATATATTTCCATGTTTGTATATAATTGACTTAACATTGTGCAGTGTAGTCAGTGCAAAGAAAATAAATAATAAAGCCTTTGTGCAAAGCTGCATTTATTACTTTGGAATCATGTAAATTGTTAGGTGTTAAAACTTAGACTGAAACATTAGAAATGTTTTGACTATTTTTTCAATTTGATATTGCATACCTTATACATTTATAAGTTGTTTTAAGTGATTCATCATATTTGGTAACTAATTAATAGAATTTTATATTAAAAAATAATCTAGATTTTCTGTATTTGAGTATTAATGAAAACAAAGTCAAAAAAATCATATAATTGTGTTCCAACATAATTTAGAAAAACCATAAATGCATTTTTCATTAAAATTTTGAAATATGTTATTTTATATATTATATTTATCTCATTAATTTATAATTAATTTCTTGGTGGTTGTGCTTTGTTTGTTCTTTTTGTTTTGTCTTTCAGTATTATTGATTAATAAATTCTCCAGAATTGGTATTTTACTTTTTTTATATACATTCCTGGTTTTCCATTTATTAAGATATTTGGATAGCAATTTCATAATTTTGAAATTGATGTTGTGAAAGCATTTCTGACTTTTAAAATAGTTTGTTGTGTTTGATAGAAAAATATGTATAAATGTTCGACATCATAGTTTTGTTGAATATGTTATATATATACATTTCTCTTCTCCTGTCTCCCTATCAAAAAAAAAAAAAAAAAAGTGGTTGTACATTTACAGATTTTATTTTTTACTTAAAGCCAGTAGTGTCAGCTTGCAGTTGTTTCTGTTCTGATGTATTTAACATTAAAACTTGATTTTGAAGCATCAAAAGACAATATTAGATGTATTGTGAGTTGAATTACTGGAAAATAAAATGAATTATTGAAAAATAATTTTTAAAAAATGTGTAGGATGGTGTTTAAATTAGAAGGGTTTAATTGAAAAAAGTATTTATTTTATGCAGCTATATTTCGTAGAAAAGAAGGATGTAAAGAATTTGGTTATATTTATTGCATATTTCATTACATTTTCTGAATTCATGCATTTGAATAATAACAAAAACTGCTATTTTCCCTGCATTTAAAAGCATGAAATTTTTTAAATTCATTTTTGCTATAATCAACCAATGCATAATTTTTGCATATATTTATGTTGTAAAAACTTAGATTTCTTAGTAGATATTATTTAACTATTTATTGTTCAAGTAAATTACCGCAGTAATGTTGTTGAAAAGTTTGATAAACAGGGTGCTACTTCAGTTATTGCCATTATGGCTGTGAGTTTCAAAATTCATTCTTAAATAGTTTCAAAAGAGGACATTAATGAATTCTGACAAATTTTTAAAATTGCTCTTTTTAGAATATAATATTCATTCAGCAAAAAGTGTCACTAACTAAATTTTAACCAGACTGATAAAAGTTTCGTTGTTACTATTTTTTAATCATGCAAAATCTAAATTATTTTATAACTCACAACATTCTTCTTTTCATATCATATTTACAACATACAGTATTTTTATGTACAGCCAATTACTTTGTTTTACATTTGAAAAATTGCAAAATATTCAATTAAAATGAAATTTATTGGATCTCTAATTTCAGAAAAAGAAAATTATATTCTATGAAAAGTTTCCATATTGCATTTATTAACTACTAAATTTCAATATATTTATAAAAAGAAGTTATAACCATGATATATTTGTACATATTGCACATATTATTTTTTATTGCATATATGTTGCCTATGTGCTGATTAAAAGTTAGCATTAAAAATGTTTTCATTACATTTTTTTTTTGTATTTTCTAATTGGAAGTTCTATCATAAAGAATACATTTTATCAATAAAGATTCAAAAGATTAAAAGCATGGCCAATTTGTATTCTTTTATTTTATTGATATGAGATTCAGCATGCAAGTAAATAATATGTTCTAACTTAATTTTCTTAAAAATTACTTTAAAAATGATTATAAATGCACTGATATTGTCAAAATCAATATGCAGTGACACAGGAAAAAAAATGTATTTTAACAGATTTACTCAAATACTAAGAACTGCATTAAAAAAGTTTTTTTTTAATTAAAAAACTACTACTACTATATTATGGTATTTCGATTTTAAACTTGCATTTTTTTTAATGATTTAATGAATTTATGTTTGAATTTTAATGGTTAATATTTGTTTTTGGTTCATTGTTATTTTATTCCTAATCGAAATTAAATTAATTAAATAAATAATATTGCTTTCAAATTAACTTGCAATAATTAGTTAATTTTTATCTTTTCACTTATGAATTGTAATTGAAGTTCAACTTTTAAATCTTAGACTATTCAAGTTGAATTAAAATTTCTTTTTGTCCAGCTTTGAAATTAGATTTTTCATGAACTCATTAGAATTCATTTTTAGTCTTTTTGATATTTCATTTGGCTGAATATTTTTAGTTTGGGTTTGTTGCTAGTTATTTATTTAATCATATATTTTTCATTCATGCTTAGTATAATTTTTGTGCTAAAAGTTTTATTTCACTTGCTGAGATTTTGTTAAACTCTAAGTATTCAATTTTTTTTAATAAAGCAAGAAATCCTGTTGTTTTTTAATAATTTTATATATATATCATTAATTGAAATATAAGAAATTTACTTAAATATTAATGTAATCGATAATTTTACTTCATATCTTATTAAAATTAATCTATATTTAATGTTTACGGAAAATCTTTATTAGTTTTTTTATGCTGAAATAAATAAACTACATCTAAATATCTGCTCTGTATCCTTCGATATATGTTAAAATGGTATTTGACAATTGATGAAATGCCATTGGCCAAGATTGATAAAGTAACTATCAATACATCTATTAATGAATGTGAACTAGAATTTACTTTGAATTTAAATTTTAATATTCATCTAATTTTTTTTTTCAAAATGTGATTTTAAAGTTTCAGCTATAATAACCATGTCAAAGCATACATACATCTGTTAATTATGAGTAGAAAAATCTTATAATCAAGATTTGTTTTAGGTAAGATAAATTCTTTCACATCCAAAAAAATTATCAATTTCTTAAGTAATATTAGTTTTTTTTTTTGGTATAAATTGAAAATGAAAGCACATTTCTGCATTTGCCAGCTTTTATGATTTATTGCAAAATTAAAATTGAGAAATATTATAGCTTTAATTATTGTATACTAATTATGTAAAATATTTGGAAGATTGTATTGTAACTATCTCAGAATTATTTGTGTTTGTAAAATATTAGAGATGTAATTATTGATATGAATATATATTTACATATATACATGATTATATATATGACACAATTGTTATATTAACATATGACTATAGGTTATAGAATTCTAAAGCTAATTCTTATATGGCAAAAATTATATGTCAATATCAGCTGCTGTATTACTGGCTTATAAAAATTTGTGGTTTGTGTCATTTGGTATTTATTATTATGTGAAGTACACTGCTGTTTAACTGTCACCTTGTATTGAAGATCTGTATATATGTATTTTTAAATAAATTATTACATTTCTAAACTAACAAATTTTCATTACTTCTTTGTATTTGCAATAATTTAAGTTAATATCTATTATTTACTTAATTTTAAAATTACTAAGGCTTTTTAAAAACAAATATAAAAAATAAACAGTAATGCAGTTTTATGTGTTATATTTTTACTGATGGTGGATTTTCATTCTTTTTATATAATTCATATATTTTACTTATATTGTTAAAAAAATTCGTTTTGTTTGCTTAAAATTTTAAATTTAATTAGAAGTTATTTGATAATTTATTGTTTTTGTTTTGCTGTCTCATGCAATTTTTCAAAATGATTCCATGCTTCCAGATTAATTTACCCTGATCCACATTAAGTTCCATGCTTTCTGATGTGTATTAAATTTATCTGAATCAAATAGCCTCTTGTTAGAGTGCTGTGCAAATTTGGGAAATGGTGTTTTGAAAGGATTCCTCATTTTACTATAATTCAAAAAATGCAAGATCGATTTTAAAAAAATGTTATATGAGTTGAGCATATGAATGCCTTGCAAGAAAATTGAATTTTATTACTAAAAAGGCATTGTTTGATAGATCAACATAATTATTTCTCTTTCTTTTGTTTTACTGTAAATGCTCATTAAGATTCTAGTATTTTACCCTTGATGTCACTTTTTGATAATGTAATGAATATTTTCTATCTCATGAGATTTGAGACCTTCAAATTATGGAATAAAAATTGACCACAAGCAAAATAATTTTTAGTATTACTCCAAGTGATAACTGAAATTGATGCATATTGTTGCACTTGTTAAACATATTGGTTATTATTGTTCTTACAAAGGGAGAGCATGGGTTGGAAAATTGAGTTTGCACTGATATTTAATATAATGGTAATATATCCTTAGAATATTCATTCATTAAAATATTGAAGCACAATAGCCAGCCAGTTTTGAGAAAATGACATCAAACACTCTGTGCAATTTATAACTAATAATGTACCTACCAAATGAAGGTTTGAACAATGCAATCAATAAGTCTTTGGCTTTCAAGAAACCTGAGTTAGTTCTAGGACTAGTGTAGTTTTAATTTGTTTTCTTGGAGAATTATTTCAAATTAATTTAACAATTGAAAAATAGTTTTAATTAATATGCTTTATTTTTTTTAATCAAAAAAAATTTCATTTTCCTAATCCTTGAATTATAATTTATTTCTTAGAAGAAGAATATTTATAAATTTACATGCATTTTTTTAAGTATTCAAAATTTTTAAATTATCAGTCTAAAGATGGTTTTAATTAATATGTTACACATTTTTGTTTTAAAAATAAATTATTTGTCGCTTAATACTCTCTTAAACTGAAATTTAGTTAATAAAAGAAAAAATAATTTATAAATACAGTTGCACTTTTCAACAGAAAATGATAGAGATGATCTAAATTAAACTAATATCTTACAGATATGTTACTAAATTTTTAATGTAAAAATTATGTCAATTCTTATGGTTCTTGAATTATAATTATGATTTAATTTTTTAGAGTTGAAATAATTACAAATATAACTTAAATGATGATAAATATTAACTCTAATTACTGACCCAAAAATATTTCATTAATTATATATTTATAACATAAGAATCAGAATAGTAATTAACATAAAAACATTGGACGGAGATATGTATGTTTTGACATCTTGTAGAACTGATGAATAATAAATATCCATAAGAGAAACATTAAAGGAATTGATTGGAAACAAATTTCATTTGTTTTCAGAAAATTGGATAGCAAATGAAGTTTGCATACCAGAAATTAAAAAGTTTGGACTATCTACTTATGTATTTCATAACTTAATACATGCCCTGTACATTTTCTTTTTGATTATTAATATTGAAAACGTTTGTTGATATATTTAATAAATTACCAGCTAGTCTCTTTAATTTTCTGTATAAATATGGTTTCATTGAGTTATATAAAATAAGTTGTCATTATTGAAATCCAAAAATGTAACCTTTCTCAGTTCAGAAAGCAAGCAGTTTGCAAACTTTTGTGGTCTTTTTCATTGTTAGTTAATTTATTATTATTATTTTTTACCCATATAAAATATGGTTTGCAGATAAATTTGTTTATTTTATACTTTGTTCCAAACATAAAATTATTATATAAAAAAACAACAATGTATGTCTTTGATTTAACTGAGGACTCTCTGAGGTCAAACTACGTGACTTTAAACCGTTGTAAGAACACAGACTAATGGATTCGAACCCATTTTGACTTATTGCTATTGCAGGAATATTCTTTTTTATTTTGTCGAATACTAAATTCAGAAAAAGTGTTGTAATCGTCAAGTAATTCAACATTTTGATGAATCTCCATGGATTAGACCTCAATGATTTCGAAAGGGCATTTTTGGGAAATGTCTGTCTGTCTGTGTACGACTGAGATAACTCAAAAACGTGGACAAAATTTGGTACTTGTTCATTACACAAAATATGTAGATTTCAGTCAAAGGCTTTAGCAAAAATCTCTTAAGTGAATCCCATAGTTGCAAAACGAAGAGAGCATGATGGATACAATTCGGTGCACAGATTAATTATTTATATTGCATATACCTATCCAATATTGAGCCAAAACCAACAAAAAGCTGAATGTTTGTAGTTCTATATTTCTAGAAACGTAAACAGAACGCATGTTTCCAGAAGCATGCGATAATTCAAAAATGTAACGAATGAAATACGTAACATTTGGTATGCGATTTTGTGACTAGAAGTGTTACTTTATGCCAGCTTTTGATTCCAGTCGATTGGAGAAAACGGTACTTATGTATTAGACTGTCGACGCCAACAAAACCAAAAGAAAAAAAAAAAAAGGCGAACGGCAGTTAAGGTTTGAAAAATTTTTTTAGTCTAGGAAAGCTGAGTATCGAATTATCGATCCCATCTTGGGGAATATTACATCACTCATCAAGCATTGTTCTCCGGTAGGCATGTAGGAGGTGGTTGACGGGCTGCAATTCGCCAGCCGAGCATGTCTCGCACATACTATACTGGATTCAAGTCCGGAGAGAATACTGGCCAGTCCATATGATTATATCCTCCGATCGAAGGCATTCGTTTACGTTGTTTGCACGGTTGAGCACAGACGTTGTCATACTTAAACACGAATTCGAAACAGACGCACTTGTTCAGAATGACGTCACGATAGATTTGACTTGTCATGGTTCATATTTAAATATGCAAGTCGGTTCTGGAAGCCAGTATAATTCCTCCCCAAACGAGAAATCCTGCACATCCGTAACGGTTTCGTTCAATAATGTTTTCTTGGTGATGACGGGTTCCTGGCCCTCTCCATGTGAAAGTCCGGTGAGAATCAGACTGCATGCTAAACCTGGAATCGTCGAAAAACATCACATAAGTCCACAATGCATGCGCTCAACTCGCAGGCGATAGTGACTTGCAGTAAATGGAACACAGCATATACATCAATCTGTCTTAAGTGTATGCTCACGGTTTGCCGTGAAACTGTCGTACCAATGGCTGAAAAGAGCTACAGGTCTAATGCTGTGCTCCGTCTGTTTCTTTTGGCAGTAACTGCCAAATACCGGTCCTCATCTGGCGTTGTAACTCGTGGGCGACCTGTACTGTAACGTCTACTCACATCACCATCACCATAAAATCGTTGCCAAAGAATGGAAATGACGCTCTGGGTGATTCCAAATTCTTCGAATAATGCCAGCTGACTACACCCAAGTTCTGGGCAGCCGATATTTCTACCACGTAAAAAAATCATCCAAATTCGTCCTTTGTGCCGCAACTTTGCGGTTACTGCACTGAAAGGCTTATAAAGGGCTTCCGAACAATTTTTCTTCTTTGCCTGTATTCCTTATACATTACCCTCTCGTCAATATGATGTACTATCGTTGTCGTCTAATTTCTTCCTGCTATTGGCATATGATATTTGAAGATGTTTGTACGGGTGATATACGTATTTTAGAGTTCGACTTCCTCCTGATTCTGAATTATCCTTGATTTTTGGACATGGAGTAAAAGTATTACTCCCTTCTCTTCTCATGCATCTGGTTTCTTTAGTAGGATATTGTATCCCTTGCAAACAGCATTGGCGAACATGAGTTACGAAATATAGATATTTGATGATTTTACTGAATCTATTGTGTGTTCTTCAGCGATTTTTTTTTTGGTGATTCCTGATATGCATTTAATAGTATCCGAAAATTTAATTTGTGTTTTTAGACGCGGTTTAAACTGATTGAAAACAAGATTTGACATAGAACTTCAATTTTTGCTATGAAATCTCATAACGGATACCATATATTTAAGTTATTGCGTGATATAGAAAGTTAACACATAGATGGATTTGGTTACAATTTTTATAGAAATTTATACTTTAGATGTTTAATCTGGGTGTCAAATATTATCCATCTAGCTCTCTTCGTTTCTCAATATAATTAAGTGATATTCGGGCAGAGGAGTTTCTTCTGAATGGATTTCATCCAAATTCTGATGAAATTCTATGACTTTATGTTTGGACCGATGGACTTCCTTGGAATGGATTTCACCCAGATTCTGATAAAAATAACAAATTTGGTCATGGTATATTAATTTCCCTGGTTTGGTCCGAAGAGTTTTAATTTTACGTGTTCACAAGCCGTTCGATATAATGCCAGTTTTTGAACTTAAGGAAGTCTGAAGATCTGGAGCTCGAATTTTTTTGACGATTACAATACTTAATATTTCGTACATGAGAAATTTAACCCTTTTCTCTCGGGAAAAGTAATTCGATGCATAGTTATTCAACATACAAGGGCTTGTTTATTGCTCCAAATTTGTAAGTGTGTGTGTGTTTAAAATTGAATTTCTCCGTCTTTTTACCATTCTGTAGGTATTTTCAATAATCAAAATTGAAAAATAAATAAATAAAACGTCAAAATGATGCACCGTCTTGAGTGGTGCCGAAGAGTCACCATCGAATGCAAATGGTTAAAGTGAACTCTCAATCCCAATTTACCTGTTTCGAGTAGCTAAGATTATAATTAATTATTTTCGCTAAGAAACTAAAAAAAATATGACAGTTTCGTCACTGAGTCTATTCAAATAATACTTTCTTGGGTAAAATGCTTTCTTACAACAGCATTATCCAGCTATATCAGGAAGGTTAATCAATTCATTTTTGAGGTCAGCAAGAGCAGAAAAAAAAATTTGTCGCCAAATAGTGTTTCACTCGAGATGAATTTTTACCAAATGGATATGAAGGCAACGTTGTCCTTGTAATGTAACGCTGTCCTTGCAGAAAGAGCCAAGTAACCTTTGCGGCGCCGTGAGTCGCTTCCTGAAAGTGACGAGAAAGAGGAAGAAACAAAAATAATATCCCGATGAAGTGCAGTAAGTTCTAATAACGTCATTGAAGTTTCATTAATTTCCATTCTCATCCGCTGTTCTCCGACGGGTTGTTCTACTACGTTCATGTAGCGTAGAACACGCGAAACCACGTGGTGTCTTCATTCTAACGCAGCTTGCCGAATGGTAAACAAGGCTGAACGTAACGCTGTAGCTGCGGGTTTATTTTACATATGTTCGATATTTTAGCTAAGTTCGTGATACAAGATACCTGAAAGGATGTCGACGCACGCAGAGAAACTTGCGGTAATTATTTCGTTTTAAAGTTGTCTGTGTTAATTCGTAGAATTTTTTTTTTATTGTTATCAATAAGATAAAACAAGAAAATTTCGATTTAAATTTGTTTTTTAAAAAATGATGAATGCAAGTGCTTTTGATGAAATTGCTTGGTTTGGTAAGTCAATAAGATAAAGGGATTTTTTTTTGGGGGGGGGATTTGATAAATAATTCACAATTTCTAGAACAGAATTCGGCAATGTATATTCTTAGAACGAGGCTGATTCGAAAAATATTCAGTCTACATCAGCATTCTGAATCGACTCGTTTGAATTCACGTATTTTTAGGAGTAATTGAAAAAACATTACGTGAATGACTTCAATTGCAAAGGATATAATGAAGGGAATAATTTAATCATAAATAAGATAGAAATAAATCAAGCATTAAAAAGCCACATATGTAATTCCCATTCGCTATTTTTATATGATTTATATAAATATATTTTTTGTCTCTTTATTAAATTTTTGTTGAGGTGTTGACTAAATCATATCAGAAAATGCATACCTTAAGTTATACATTAATAAGTAAATCTATAAAATTCTAAACATTTTTAAAAATTATCACTTCTGTTTAAATATAATAATTATTTTGATTTGATAATTGCTACTTCTAGCATAATTAAAATTTTAATTAAATATTCTTTATTTTTAAATATAATTATTAAATATAATATTAATAGATAAAAATTTGGAAAATTAAATAATCTAGATGTTAAATGATTGTAAAATCGAAGCATAACATTTAATGAAGACGAATTGATATTTTGCTATTTGCATATGATCAAGTATTGATTGGTTAACTGCTATAATTAGCTAATAAAATGTGTCATCATTATTTCGTGCTCAATTATTTGTATTAAAATTCTAAATTATAATTATTAAAGCTGTAAATTTTTTATATTTGCAGCCTTTGTTGACCAGCTACTTTTGCCAAAAATATGCTAAGTTAAAAACATTGTGCATAACTTGCTGTTCTTGATTTTCCTTATAAATTTCATGATTTTTCTCCTTTTCTTCAGATTGTGATAAACGCTAAAACTGAGTAATTTTTTTGCTTTACACCTGTTTCTGTTTATTGTGTATGTGAGCATTCCTAATGGAGTTGTATCCAGTGACGTCATAGCGAAATTGAAAACACCTCTCTGAGTAATCAATTCACTTCTCTGTATCCGCTTTGTTTTTTGTGGTATTGGGGTTTCCTTTTCTAACTCTGCATGTATACTGCGCTGAATCTGTCTTCATCAACATTTAAATAACATTTGTTTTTGATAAATTCGTTTTTGAAATAAGTTATTTTCCTTTGGATGTATTATTAGAAAATCCAATTCTTGTATTATAACTAGTTGGATAATTTTTTTTTTTTTTTTTTTTTTTTTT
>JAOUZG010040507.1:597177-626063 GCA_026289955.1 Argiope argentata
TAAAGTAAAACATACTCGTTTTGTGGTCTATATAAAACATTTATAAATTCAAAAGTTTTGCAAATTTCTTTCTTTCTTTTTTCAGAAATGGTTTCCAGCAAAATGGGCGAATAAAGAATCAATGCACTCACTCGTTCTTTAGGTACTTGAGGAATCTCCAGTAACCGAATTTTGTTTTCATATTGGATTAATGTACCACCCTAAAAGATAAAAAATAAACAAACACTTCCTTAATATGAAAAATTATAAATAAGCACCATTTTTTTTTTTTTCATTTTGGTTAGTTAAAACATTTTTACATTGAAATAGACCTTTTTTTAAACACTCTCTATCAAAAACAAATGGCTCAATCGGTATATCCATCAGTATATATATTCCTTGATGTGTTGTCTAAAATTGAATCAAAAGTTCAGAAATAACACAAGATTTTTACACACAAAAATTTTTATTGTAAGTCGTGATTTCTCAAGAACTTTGGCCTTTTCTTCAAAGTTTATATATATATACATTATTTTAAAATGTTTTTCACCATTGTCCTTATATTTTGATTCAATCCCTAGATAATATTATAAGCAAATGCAAATTAAATTTCAGAAAGATATTTCAAATAATATTTTAGCAATAATGTTTGAAAAATAAACCCTTATGGAAAAATAATAGTTTAAAAAGTTTAAATAATACGTTTATAATTTTAAATTGTATGTAAAAGCCAGCTTTCTGGCACAGAGTTAGAGCGTCTTCCTCATGTTCTGTGAGTTTCGGGTTTGAGTCCCGGTTCGGGTACGGTTGTTCTGTGCACTATCTGTGAGGTGTGTGAATGTGCCCCCTGTAAAAAAGGATTTTCAAGCGTGTTTCTGTGTCTTTCATCCTCATATGAGCTAGAAGTCAGACTTCTAGCCTCATGTGCTCAGGGGTCCATACCCACAGAAGATACTGCACCAGGGCCGCCGAGAGGAGTGCTATCTCTCCTACGGGCCCGGAACAGCAGAAAAGGTGAAACGACTAAGCGATGGTTGCTTTTCGCTTAAGTGTATTGATTCCCTCCTTTTTCGTTCAGCTTCTTTCCTCTCATCTTAAAATAAACTGTGCAAAATAGCTTTAAATTTAAGAGTAATTAACAGCAGCGTTATACTTCTTTTATTTGTTGATGATTTTATATAGAGATATTAAATTTAGTTATACATGAACAATAAACACATAAAATGTTTTGAATATTGTTAATTGATTTTAAGCTCTCGCATAAGAATTTGGCATAAAAAATAATTTCAGAGAATAATTATAAAACTGTTTAGGATACTATATTTTTTACTGCCTTTCTTTAAAATATTTTAACAATTCATTTTTAACACTATTTGAAAGAAAAAAATTATAAATACCAATAAATTTTAAGTGAAATTGCCAGAGCCGCGTCAGGCCTCTAATTTTTAAAAAAATCAGAATGCTCCAATTAGCACCACGAGGAGGTGCGGTTCGACTTTGTCTCTCTATTTTTTTATTTCATTCTTCAACAATTTAAATTCTATTATTAATATTAATACTTTGTTTCCATGAACACAATGTTAAGATGCACCTACGATATCTAGTTTTCTCTTTTTGTTTTTACTTAAATTTGCATTATTATTTTTGAGCTTGGAATAAGCATTTAAAAATATATTAATAAAAACTGATATAAACTTTTGACTGTGCTCTTCTTTTGTTAGTTGACATTTACAGCATATGCCTGCTATATTTAAATCTGGAATTTTACTTAATATCAATTTTTTTAATGCTGATCGTATATTTTCTGAGTGGTGGAAGCTTTCATTATCTGGTAAAATAAATTTAAAAATTTTGAAGCTTGCAACAAAAATATTAACGATGTCCTGCTCTGGATATGTCAACTTTCCTTTATCAATATCAATCAAATATTCTTTAACAACAGAGTTTGTCATTTCAATTCTTTTTCCATTGATAATAATTTAATACAGTCGCTACATTGCAAATAAGGTTTTAGCTTGTAAACCGCATATCCAGAAAGATAAATATTCAAAGGAATCAACTCTTCTTCTTCATCAGTAAAATTATATAAATCTACACCTTTTATTTCAAATTCTGAAATTTGGAAAGGTGCTTCTTTTTTTTGAAAAATCACAAAAAATTCTCTCAAATGAAAAGAGCCATATTTTTTGGAATGCTGTTTCAACAAGGTATTAATTCTTAATTTTATCTGTTTGTAAAATTTGTTCAACAGAAACACTAAAATTTCTACTTCATAGCTGAATATATTGAACTAATTTGCCTTCCAGAGGATCGGTTTGATATTTCCAGTTAAGACGCAAAAAAATCAGAGAAATAAACAATAACAGAAACTTAGTTTTCTATGAAGTCAAAAAAATATTTTATAAGCACAAAAAAAATCTGCTTTTAGTAAACACAAATGGAATTATATGAATAGTTAAACTACTCGTGTTTACTCTCTGGAATGAATAAAAAATGTCTAATGCTATGAGACAAGAAAGGATTTTAGGCTTAATGTGTACTTCACATTAAAACTTTTATTTCGTAAAAAAACTGCAATTAAAGAAAATATATATAGTCTTAATTGCTCACATTATAATCAAGTGCTATACGGTACTTCTTTTTAGTAATCCAGAGACGATGTAATAGAATTTCAATGCAAAAAATACTCAAAAATCGTCACAATCACAAACGAACGTATCCTGGGGGCAGTGGACATCAACTGACCACAGCTGAATACAGTCCATCGCTTAGCTCAAACTAGTTATGGCGAATATTGGTTTAGTTCCTGGCCCGTATCGCTATCTTCGTTCTCGGAGGCCCCGACTGACACCTCTTTCCGTGGTAAAAAACGAACACGACATCATCATCATCAATTGTATGTAAAAAAAAATTTTTTTTTTTCAAAACTCTTTACATTTATCTATAAAAGTTGTTCTTTTCTTAGTGTAATTTATTTATTTTCATTTCAATTTTTGGTTCTTTTTATTCGATTATTCTTTTGATTCTAACTTATATTTATTACTAGCGGACCCGACAGACGTTGTCCGAAAATTTCAAAATTTCTTGAATAAGTTATAACAATCTGGTGTTCGTTTTGATGAAAAATTGTATAAAAATGTCATTATAATACCGGACGTCATCACGTGTACAGTTCCCACAATTAAGCCATTGGTTGCTTGTGAGTATGCGTATACTATGAGCTAAGTTGAATAAAGAAACTTAAACTGAACTGAAACTAAAACTTTACTGTTTCTATTCTACTTTGTTGAATAGAAACTTAAACTTGTTTTAATTAAAGGGTAAAAAAAGATGAAATTCGATCTATTGTTATTAAAAGGTATATTTTTTTTAAATCTATAAAAATAAATTTATCGTAATGTCATTTCATACACGATATGTTTGGTTAATCCTTGTGGGGTATAAACAAACAAATTCAATGGGTTTCCAACCCTCGAACACGCAACATCGCTAAATCTAAGCCATAAATTGTCATCGTTTGACCTAGTGATTTATTAATAGTCATAGCTAATGCAAAGCGAATTGGAAATTGCAAACGTTTGAATGGGATAGGTGAGTCTGAAGGAATCATTGGGATCCGCAGTAAAAGTACAACTTCATCCTGAAATTTAGTAGCCTCAAGAATACTTCTCATGATTTTTATGACTAATCCCGTGCCATTACATAATTTTGGTGCATTCAAATTTCGAAGCAAAATGATAGGTGAGTCAATCTTCAATCTCAAGTTATGTGATATAGTTTTACAAATTAACTCTGCATTCATAAGATATAAATTAAAACATGTTTGTTTTAAAGCTTATTAATTGAGTTAATAATGTATACATTATAAATGCATGTTATCATGAAATAGCAGGGTCGGAAGAAATCAACTTGAAGGCTTTGACAAAGATAATCCTAATACTCCTTTCTTATACTTTGATTGATGTCAAATGTTTGTCAGTTAGAGGGAGTATGTTTTAAATTTTTTTAATTACTTTATTTGTTTTATTTTAATTCAAAAGTACTTCAAAATGAATCCGAAAAAAAATTGATTAATTAACAATGTTTAATTTTAAATGCATCAAACACTAAAAAAAAAAAAAAAAAGAAAATTGTTTAAAACATATATTCTTTCAGGAATAAAATAAACACATTGAGGGCACATTGGATGATAAAAATGTAAAAAATGGATGACATTTGCAATATCTTTATTTTGATATTTGATGTATATCAAAATAAGCTGTAAGCTATCGTTTGGAAAAAAATTATTTTGATATATTAATTCGTTTGCACAATATCAGCATTTATTTTATTTTTATTAGGATGCCACACCCACTTGTTTCCATTTGGACAGCTGCAATAAAAACAGTTTCGTTTTCCTCCAAACACTGCTATTCGTAATTCTGATTTTAAGCTGTTGTTTTTGCTTTGGCAGATGTTAAAAACTTCTACCTTTTCTTTCTTTTGTTGTTTGTTTTGGTTTGTTCATTCATTCGTCATATATTTCATATTCGAATGGCTTGTTTCAGTTCCTTTGAAATTAGATACCAAAACCGCTCTATTCAGGGTTAAAATTGAAAACTACTTTTAATAACCTTTTTTTTTTTTCTAAATTCTGTTTTTTTTTAAATTTTAATCAGTTTCCACGACTGAAAGCCTAAAGGACGTCCAAATAAAAGCAGACAAAGTCTGAAAATGTTAAGATATGATGGACAAAGAAATATTTTGATTCATAACCAAGCAATTCTAATGACATTTTGTAAGCTTCTACCAACTAAAATAAACCTGAAATAATGAATTCATCATCTTAAAATTGTATATAATAGTTATATTTTTCTGTGCAATCACTTTAGTATTCTTGTTTGAAGAATATTCTTTGTCATGAATGTCAGGAAAAATTTCTTCAAATCCTTCAAGCAAGTTTGTTTGTTTTTTTTTTCATCAAAAATGTGTCTATTATGTGCTAAATATGGTGAAGAATTTTGTTCTGTATTTACTGGTGAAAGGGAACTTACATTAAAAAAAACCTTTTAAGTCAACAACAAAGTTGTAGAGGCCTTCTTGTTTCCACGAAGAAAATATATCAAAATTTGATTGCTGCTTTATTATAACTCAGAAAAAAAAGTTCATTATATAAAATAAATTGTATCTTATAAGCATATATCATATTGTTATCATATAATAACAATGAAATTCAAAGAAATCAGCAGATGTTAAATTAGAAGAAAAACATGAGCTCATTATTTATGAAACAGGTGTATTTTGATTTGCTTCAAATTTTTTATTATATTTGTTTATGGCTGCAGATATAGTTTAAAAATGTTATATGAATATAAATTAATCTTTGTGGCTAAGGAAATGTAATCAAGCAAGTCTAATTTTTATTTGAACTTTTTTTTGATGATGAGGATGAAAAAAAGGAGTTGGTTTGGTTTCATCAATAGTATTTCCTTTATATTCTTTGAGAACTCTTAAAAAAATATTTTAAATTTATAGATGTATATATTTCATAAAATAAACAATTCTTTTGATAAAAATGAATATTTAACAAATTTAAGTTATTTCAATTTTGTTTCTGCTCTGTAAATGTACATTTAAATGTATTTTTAGCTTTTTCTCAAAATGAAATTTTGTGATTCTCTTCAAAATTTCAAATACTCTATGCACATTCTATTTTTAGTTACAACTCTGAAACTTTTCTCTTATGCTTTATGAACATATAATAAAATAATATGCATTTATAGATGAATTATCTATCTTATATTTTTTTTATTGAAGATCTCAAATAATATTATTACATTGATTTTTTAACATTTTTCCAAAAAAGTCAATAATATCAAGTTTTAAAGGGAGAATCACATTTTGAATAAATTTAAGCATGCGAAATATCATGGAAATTTCAAAACAATACAATATTTGTGCCTATTAATACAGATTTACAAATTGACCGTTGGGACGGGTTTGAATGAATACTCTGCGGGAATTAACAATTTTGCTTTCATAAAGTTGATGTATAGAAGTAATAATATAGATACTGTGAAATAGAAAACTTTATTTTACATTTACTTTTTTAGAAAATGTATTTATTTATTTCATTTCAAAGAATCATGTGCTGAAAATTACATTTTTCAGGATTTAATTTGCAGCAAAAATTTTAAAAGAATATAAACAGAATCTCGAAAGCATGTTAAGCCGAACATTGTTAGCATAGGGGGAAAAAAACTGAAGCCTTAATCATATGGCAATTACTTATGACTACAACTTAAAACAACTTTAAAAAAAGAAGTACTTAAAAATATACAAAATGAATTGTATCTTATAAGCATGTATCATATTGGCATGATATAATAACAATGAAATGAAAAAAAAAGGCAAAAACTCAACACATGTCAAATTAGAAGAAAAACATGAGGACATAATTTATGCAGCAGGTGTATTTTGATTTGCCTTCAAATTTTTATTATATTTGTTTAAGGCTGCATATATAGTTTTAAAATGTTATATGAATATAAATTAATTTGGGTGATTAGTAGTTTAACCCTCTTCTTCGCCAAGTTGGCGATAATTCGCCAAAGATGGCAACTTTATGGTTATCCTATTATGGCTATTTCCTATTATGGCTATTATTTCGTGGTTGGCAAGTTGGCGATTTTTGAAAAGCGCGCCAAGCAGGGGGTTAAGCTATGATCGCACCATTAATTTTTGTGGCTAATGAAATGTTATTAAGAAAGTCTAATTTTTATTTAAACTTTTTTTTTTGTTGATGAAAAAAGGGAGTTGGTTTGGTTTCACCAATAGTATTTCCTTTATATTTTTTGAGAACACTTATAAAAATATTATAAATTTATAGATGTATATATTTCATAAAATAAACTATTCTTTTAATAAACATGAATAGTTAATAAATTTAAATTATTTCAATTATGTTTCTGGTCTGTAAATATACATTTAAATGTATTTTTAGCTTTTTCTCAAAATGAAATTTTGTGATACTCTTCAAAATTTCAAATACTCCATGCAGATTCTATTTTTAGTTACAACTCTGAAACTTTTATCTTATGCTTTATGAACATATAATGATATAATTTGCATTTATAGATGAATTATGTATCTTATATATTTTTTATTGAAGACCTCAAATAATATTATTGCATTGATCTTTTAACATTTTTTCAAAAAAAGTCAATAATATCAAGTTTTAAAGGGAAAAGCACATTTTGAATTAATTCAAGCATGCAAAATATCATGAAAATTTCAAAACAATATTTGTACCTATTTAAAAATTAGCCGTTTTTCCGGATTTGAATGAATACTCTGCATGAATTAAACAACTTTGCTTTCATGAAGTTGATTTATAAAATTATTAATATGGATGCTGTGAAATAGAAAGCTATATTTTGCGTTTACTTTTTTAGAAAATATATTTATTTATTTCATTTCGAAGAATAGTGTGCTGAAAATGACATTTTTCTGGATTTCAAGGGCAGCAAAAATTTAAAAAATATATAAACAGAATCTTGAAAACATGTTAAGACGAACTGTTAGTATGGGAAAAAAAACTGAAGCCTTATTCATTTGGCAATTACCTATTACTACGACTTAAAATAACTTTAATAAAAAAGATGTACTTAAAAATATATAACAGAAATACTGTTTAATTACAAAAGCAACATAACTAACCTTTTAATAGCGATTATCCGAAGTAAAACAAAACAGCAAACCAATAGTTTAGTCTCCGTTTAAATAAAGTTCTCAACAAAATGCGCATGCGTTAAACTTCATCAACAGAAAAGGCATTTTTTTCCCCACATGAGTTGGGCAGGTTAAAAATTTTGAATTTCCTTTATTCTGTTTTATTTTAACTTAAAAGTACTTCAGAATGAACCTGGAAGGTCTATTAATTAACGATGCTTAATTTTAAATGCAATAAATGCAATGAATATAAAAAAATCGTTTGAAATAATCGATCGGAAACATGGTAAGCCTAACCTCATCACTATTAGAAAAAAAAACTAAAACCTTACTCATTTCGCGATGGGGGAAGGAAGTTATTTTGGCGGGAAAGTTAGTTTTTAATTAATAATTAAAATTCTACATTTGGTAGTGGACTGAATTGTGAATCTAAACCATTCTCGAATCCACTTGAACCCAAACAAAAAATTTCATCAAAATCGGACCAGTCGTTTAGGAGGAGTTCCGTCACATACACACGCACAGAAGAATTTTATATATAAAGATAATCAGCTATGCTGCTGAAAAGGAAATTTTCATTATTTCTTTCACATATTTCTTCGTCCTGAAAGCACATGTTATCAAACTTGGTGATAAATTGCCAGTTAATATTTGTCTTAGATACAATTTAAATATTTTTCATATATTAGGGCATCAATATAAAATCAAGATATTTGAGAGATACAGAAATATCTAAATTTGCAACAATGTCATCAAGGACAAAGGAATAAATAGGGGAAAAACAATAATGTTAAATAATTTAAATAAAAACGATAAAAAATCTCTTTTATAATAAAGTTTAGAATTCCGTTTTCAGCTGCTAACTATACACTCGTCGTGGAAAAAGCACAACATTTTGCGTTATGGCGAATTTAATCAATGACAATTATTATATTTATATAGTAATTGCTTAATTATTATATTTTTAATTAATTATAATTATTTGTCATATTAAATTCTATTAAAACACCTTTAATTCATCTCTGTATTAGTAACGTATAACTAATAAATATAAGTAATATAAAGAGAAGTAAAAATTGTTTTGAAAAGGTACAGGTGTAATTTTTTTTAAAAATATTTCAAAATTTTGTAGTTTTTGATCAAGATCAAAACTGCAAGTTGTGATTTCTGGCCTATTTTTAGCTAAGACTGATCTTGAATAATCTTGATTATCTACTCTAATCTTGTCAATAATGCCAATTATTCTAACTATTCAGAATTTAATCCTACCTGAATAAATAATCAGATACTACTGCCATTAATTCAAATTAATTTACAAACACTGAAAATTGAACTTCTGGGAATAAAATTTGATCATTCCATTTAATGAATATCGTACATAGCCACCAACAAAAATCCCAGACATGTATCTTTACATGTAAAGATATAAGAAAGCTTATCTTTATATTAAAGGGAGATGTGAATCCAAACGTTAATATTTCTTAAAACTATTAACTAATAATATTTCTTAAAACTATTATTACTATTTCTTAAACTACTGAAAATTAGAATTCAATAGAGGAGTTAGAAAAATTGTTGCAATCTTTCAACTAAATTAATTCTTCACATGAAACTTAGACATTTACAATAACTCTTTGCGACCGAAGAAAAGTATGTAAAATGTGGCCAAATATGCGAATTCTAATTAATTCACATGGTCAAGGGAAAATAAAAAGCACAGTATAGTACGTAATAAAGGATACAATTATTCAAACATATCGATTCAAAACTGTATAAATTAAAATAAAATAAATTACGTAAAACGAAATTATTCTGATTGTGAAATTTAACAAATTGTTTTGATGATGCAATTGGTTATTTTTTCCTTACGTAAAATCTCTTTCTTATAAAACAAATATATATAATTAGAATACGCTCCTTATTAGTCTAAACTCCAAACTTTTAAGCTAATTTCAATGAACGCAAAATCTGTATTCATATTTACAGTGGATTTTTTCCCTGGATAAGTCCTTGAAATATTGACTTCTACGGTAATTTTTGCTGACACATTTCTATAAACACATCGAATCTCAGTTATTCTCAATTTAAACCCAACAAATTGAAATGTAACTACTTGACAAGACTAAAAATTTATTCTTTTAAAGATTTATTCTGCTACTATTATTACAAATCACAGTATTCTTTCTAAATAATTAATATTGTTTTATTAACGTGTATTCAAAAAAAAGACTTATCTTCAATTGGATTCTTAGTGAAAAATTATCTGATGCCAAAAGCTTACAAGAGCCAAAGAAATATGAACATCTTTAAAATTTAATGTGCAAACTTACTTTGACATCCCCTTTGGTCTTGTCCGTCACTTCCATCACGAATTCGTGACTTTGGGATTTACCAGGATGCAATAGAAGATTCAAAATTTCTGGAAGAGGAATCAAGAAAAATAATAACGAAATTGAAAGCTAATTGAATGAGAAACTAATCATCATTACATACATAGCCTTGTGAAATATTTTATATGTAAAATTTTTAAATTTTGTTGTACTGCAATGCTTTTATAAGACAACTTTAGAACAATGTATTATAATTATTTTTTATTAATATTTTAATCAAAAAATTCTATCTAGAATTAAAATCTTCGAAATTCCATACTAACAAGACAATGAATGCTTAAAGAAATTAAAATATAGAACCAATATCTTGCCAAGTCTGGGAACTAAAATTCATACTATAAGGAACCATGCTTAGTTTATGAAGAAAAAACTTTTAATTGATCCTGGAATGTTGTGTAATATTTTTAATGATCATAAATCGAGAAAATTAAGCCACGATTTTTTTATAAAAAAATTCATTGCATACTGTTATATTTCCTTGATCAGAAAGTTGTGTCTGACAAATTGATACCTTTGACCTAGTATTTAAAGTTTCGCCAATAAACCTCTGCTTAAATTTTGAAAATGGGTATTTGTCCACAATTTTTATTAAAAGTTTTTATTGCGTATTATTATGCTTACTGGACTGGAAAGATGTTCGTTGTATCAAACGAGCTGATATCTTTCGCCTTGCATGAAAAGTTCCGCCAATAAATCTCTGTTTCAGCAATCTAGAAAACTTGCTTTTGCCCACAGTTTTTTATCCTCAAGAAAGCATGAGTTAATCAATCCAATTAATAAACATGAACAATGACAAGGGGGCATATATTGCAGTTGGTAATTACTCATTTTAAAAGGATACTGAGGTCCACTGTTGCTCCTAAGTTATCTATATTGGAGACGAAGCAGTATTCCCTTCCGTTGGCAATGAACATCTCCAGTAGGCCGGAGTTGTAGAAGGCTTCGTAGAAATCACCGTGACCAGGTGGATACCAGCTGGAAAATGAAACTCTTTTTAACATTTTTAAAAATCACATGATGTTAAAAGATCAACGGATACAAAAAAATTGAATTTCTTGGTTATTAGGAAAACTGATTCGAGACCAAAAATACGAGACCAAAAACAATTCTGTAGCAGAATGAGATTGCTACATTTCAATATTAACTTGTTTATTTCATCACACAAACAAAAATCAGGCTGTGTTATTGGCATGATGCAATAGTAAAAACAGCATCGATTGTTTTATTTTATAAGTAATTCTAAATTTTCCAATGAGTACGGAAATTTTCAATTAAAATATTGATTCACATAAAACTTGATTACACAGAACCATTCGCATATTTTATACTTCAATAATTTAAGGCGTATTTTGAACTAGACAACTATCTAGATTTGCTTAGTTGAGGAAGCGGATGCAGGCAGATAAATTTATGGAATAGCATTAGCCTAGTTGTCGAATAAATAAATTCGTAAAAAAATGAAATAGAAAACTTAAAAACAACATTTCGATGAATTATAAAGTACAAGAATAGAATCAGAATTTTCTCAAATACAATCATACATCAATTTGTTCCAATCCGTTCACTTAGTTTCACACATTTAAGATGCAGTAACACATGGTTAATATATGTGTTCAAACTTCTAACGAATCGTTTCTATTGTGTGTGTGTGTGTGTGTGTGTGTGTGTGTGTGTGTGTGTGTGTGTGCGAATATATTTTAGCAGTTTCATAGCCGTAGAGAGGCATTTTTTGGAAAACATTTCCTTCAATTTGTTTCATTCCGAAAGGCATCATTCGTGCAGAGAAAGGCGGTGCGACACAAAAAAAAGATACGTTTTTTTTTTTTCCTTTCCATGATATTACTATGAGATATTGATAGGAATTCCTTTAACACGTGCTGACTTAGGAAAAAGAATCTAACTCTAAAAGAATGCTTCAAACATTAACAATTTTTAATCCTTCGCTCGAAGCGTGTGTGTGTCTGGATGTTCTACACAATAGAATAAACTATATTTGGATTTTTGAAACGATTTTTTTAGTACTTTCTGCTAAACAAAAATTCTCTTTTTGATTTTTAAAATCATTTTATTTCCAAGTAAACAATTCAAATATTTGTATGGATATTGAGTATGAATGTATTGACCTTCCTTTCTTCGCCAATCCATCCTTTTAGCACAAAATTATGCGGATTTTTTTAACTAGATTATCGTAATAAGTGTTCATAGCGTCTAACGTTGACAGCAGTTTCAGAGTTCCTAATTAAACTAACAGTTGACCAAAAAGTTTGTTTTAAATTAAAGCAACGATACTATATATTTCTGCAAGGTTTGCTTTACATTTATGTGTCATTTTTTTTCTGATTAAATCTCCAACTTGCAAGTCAGTGTCACAGCAATAGACACTGTAATCAATATCAGATAGTAACTTGTGAACACTTTACTGCACAGTGGCATTATTCCATCATTTTTTTTTACCTTCGAAGGTAATTTCCTTGCATAAGGATATGAATATCCTTCTTATGAGTCATAATTTTAATTCATTACCGTATAATTTTCAATAAGTTATTAAAAAATTAGCTTACAGATTCTCGTTATCGTTGAATTTAATATTCGATCATTAACAGATTCGTTAATTATCGAATATTAAATTCAATGACTCGAGCAGAGTCAATATGCAAAATATGGAACCCCTCATAGACTGCAAACTCATTAAATTCTACTGTTCGCTATATTTCCTAGAATACTGGCGTTTGAAGTATGCTTAGAACTTTGAATTTTAGAACACGTTTCATGAAAATTAATCATAATCCTTACCAAGAGAATAATGGAATGGTGAAATAATAGAACGCATTCGCTTTTGTGCTGATAAATGCTGTGAGCCAATCGGTAACTTGAAACGATTATTCTCCTGTAAAATGCATGCACACTTATTCAGTCTATTTAAGTTGATTTATGAGAGAGATTATTCAGTCTATTTATCATTCAAAAACAACTTAGTTTTACAAGTGTGAAGCAAGAACTGGATAATTTAATTTCAAATCAATAGCCTATTTGATTAGGTTCCTACGATAAAAAAAAGTGAATATATATGCATAGATAATGTCAAACACATTTCTGCATTTGCGAGACCAAAGAGAAAATATTTTTGAATTTTATATTTACGCTTTATTTGATCCAGAGAGATATCGTTTGCGTACGAAGAATAATTGATCAGAAATACGTCAATCTATTTCATAACACAAAAACAGAAGAGCAAGAGACCGAAATTTTCCCTTCAGTGGTTTTTACAATGAGATTTTGATATTGATTTCTTTGATACGTGCAGATTTAGGATAGGGAAACTTAAGTATTTTTAAAAGAATGAGATAAACGTTAGAGATTTTTTCCTTTTGTAAGAGTGTGAGAACAGGCTGAATGCAAAAGTTTCCCAGAGAGTGTGAGGCAAATAAAAAAAAATTTTAAGTAGGAATGGGATGAGAAAACAAGAGAAATTTTTAGAATGAAGTTAATATAAATTAAATTAAAATAAAAAATTAGGATTTAAATTAGATTAAAATATATCATTACATCTAAATCTAAAATTATCTATCTAAAAATAAATTCTTAAGCTTTTATATCTTAAAATAGTCCTTGCTTTTTTTCCAAGTAAGAAAAATATAGAACATAGACAGTTAAAGAACGAAACCAGAAATAGTGATGATCAAATAGGAAAAGTAGAATGTTAATTCAAGGAAAATTTTTCACACACATTTTCTGGATAATCGAAAAATATGAAGTAAATATCCTTTGTCCTAACGATAAATTGACTGAAAATTCATTAATACATTACGAAATTATAATGACGTGTTACTTGAAATTTCGGAAACTTCGAGGAAATGCAATCTGCTTTATAGATGCTCTATAAAACATTATCCAAAATATGAGCAAGTCCCCCATCTTCTTAAACAAGTTTATTCAAATTTCACTAAATAAAATCTCCAAATAAATGAATCATGAAAAATCGGCTGGATGTGTACAAAATAGTATTAAAATTTTAAACCAGTTTATATGGATCTAAGCGATTAAAGTAGCCTCGATTAATATTTGTAAAAATATAGTGCAACTCAATGAGTTTTTCTGGTGAAATTATCCCGCCACAAATTCTAACAAAATAAGTACTTGCTGGGCTTCAACACTTGATTTTGAACTTGTTATTTCTGTCGCGTTGTTTAATAATGTCTTTTTCGGCCAATATTAAAAGAAATCGGTAATCAGTCTGCGCATTATATTGTACGCAGGCGTACAGCGAATGATAAAAGGCTATAGCTAGTTCACTCATTGACATTCATTATCAAAAGCAAAAAATATTTTTCTAAGTCCCTCTCTGTTCAAAACAAGAACAAATTAGCAAAAGAAACATTAAAGTTAACATTGAGAGTCCATAAAAAATATTCATTTATTAAAATAATTTTTATACCGAGATCAATTAAGTAATGGAAAAGTATATATATGAAATTAAAATTGAAAACGCCCATTATTTTTACAATCATCACTATTTTTTTCTTCTAAACAACAAAGGTTTTTTTATTGAAATTGCATAAAAGAAGGAATTTAAAAATCAAATGAAAAGTAGTTGTTTCTGCGTGTGTAAGGACTTTTTAAGCCTATTCCGATTAATAAGCATTTATAGAAAAAAAATTTCTACTGTATATATTGGCATTGTTTGAAACATACAGCTGAATACAATTTCAAAAATCAAGAAATGAGAAAATAATCGATCATAAATTCCATTCTTCACAAGTCTGAAAAATGTCAAATAGGATTAACAAGTATATAATAAAATAAACTGCCTTTTTAATGAAAAAAATCTATTTGAAATAGAAAATATATAATCTAATTAACTTCATATACCATTCGAAAACTTTTCGTAACTGGAATAAAGTTTTAAAACCTCATCCGCATCCGGCCATTTTGAGTGTTGCCACTTTTGTGCATCGTAACTAAATTAAATATAAATGCCAAACGATTTCGAGAGCCATGCCTAATTGGATTTCATGAAGCAAACGCGAGATGAAAACTACCGGCCGAAACAGCGCCATTTCGGAGAATCCTATCGAACGTTGCGTACAGGAAGCGAAGTAACGACTCATTACATCGATCAGGCACGTTTTCGGTTAAATATAAATGGATAATAGTGGATCTGAAAAGTTTCGAGTGCTTCAATTTATAAGATATTCGAAATCCGTCAACGGATAATTAGAATAAATATTTTATGATTCTAGCGCCAGGCATAAAACTATTTCTACGAACATCTGAATTTATCTGTTCCGAAACAAATTGTAACTTTTATGGATCTATATTGAAGCTGGAGAATTGTGAAGGAAAAAGTAATTTACCATAGCAAAAATATTTTTTAGTTATGTCCAGCCATTCATAATTTGTTTATTTTTAATTTATCATGTACTCAGCATAAAGCACGTTACATAAAACCCATATCGTGTACGAAGCATATTGTACCTAAAAATTCGAATCTGAGATTTTTTCAAATCTCTACGTTTTAAACCTTCCTGAATTAAACACACACACACACACACACACACATTTTTTAATTATGTGTGCCTGTTCTCTGCTTTTTCGTAACAAAGGTAAAAAAAAGGATTAAAAAAATTAATCGATTTGATCAGAAAGGATGAAATTTGGTATATATAGTATTTACACCAAATTTATGAGTTTTTGGTGAATGATGAAGACTGAACTCGTAACGTTAGGTTCTTAGCCGGGTAACTAGACGACTAGACAAAAGTGATTACCTCTATCCGGAAGTTGTTATCTGGCTAATGAAGCTATCACCACAGGTTTGATTTTGAGTAAAATCTATTTAGAAGAAATCTGTTTGACCAGCTGTTCGACAAACACATTTCAGCAGCTGCTCAACACAATAATTACTAAACGAAGAGAACTAGAAATCACAAATTCGCTATATTGATTTATCATTTGTATCATAGAAATCTATGACATTTCGAGGTAAATCTAACTAGAGATTTGACTTTTATCCATTTGTACGTTCAGAAAGTTGTAAACTTGATAACTCAAAAACGCAATGACTGAAATATATCAAATTTGGTATGTCATTTTGTGATTACAGGTGCAATTTTGTGCCAATTTTTATATCAATCTATTGGTAAAAAGACGTTTAAAATACAAATTTGAATTTTGACACAATTAAACCCATCATGAATTAATTACCCAAAGGATCGCCAAGGATCGCATGATAGGTACAGTTAAAACGCAGAATTCTCGCCAAAGGTTAATATTTCATAACTATTGAGCGGCATTGCCATGCAAAGCATTCTCTGAGATAACAAACACCCTTATTAAAGATTATGTTAAAAAGTTTTGAGAAGAATAATGCTTTGGTTTATAAATTATATGAACTTCTCATTGCGATCTCTATGACTGGCATTTTGCCAACTTGGTTTTTTAAGTAGTCCAGTGTTTCCAGATGTGAGAATAGTCTGAAAAATAAGAGAATCATGGCAATGCGCCAAAAAAATTAATATGATGCTACTTAAATTGAAATAAATTATCTAATATTCAACATGCATAAATTTTATAAAATTTGTATTAAATAAATTTAAATCCTTATAAAAACGGTGCACATATTTGGCTCTTTTATTAATTTGGCATTTCGTTCGCCTGGTAACTGTGAATCGTTTCAATTAATGTTCATAAGATGAAAATTAATTTAATGCACGGTTTTATCTTGTTCATGAGAAATAAGTAACTCTAATACTAGAAATTCCACGAAAAACATTAAATCGACACTTTTATTCTAATAAATATCTACTGTTATATATATAAAGTGAAATACTAATGGCAAATACTTTATTGCATGTTTTTATCCTACTTATGAGAAATAAATTACTCTTGTGTTAGAAATTTTACAGAGAAAAATGAAGTCAATACTTTCCCCCTTCTAATAAATATCTGCTGCATAAATATAAATAAATATAAGTAAAGCGAAATATAGATGAAAAACACATTCAATAAATGATTGCAATTTTTTAATTGCAAGCTATACATTTATTTGTATATACTATACAATTTTAGCTATACATTTTCCAACATTAATGTAATTTACGAATATTCCCTTTTTGGTACTTAAGCGAATATGAAAACAGCGGGAAAATAATTATTTTTTAAAATCCCCAATCTTTTGGGATTATAGCTAAAAGTTTAATCTGGTAATCCATTTTTTTTGCAGGTTAATAAATGTAAAAATTCAAAATACTTCAACTTAGATTTTTAAAAATTATTTTACAATTTCAACATCAAAAATATAGATCTTTATCAAATTTTGAATAAAAATTTTCAAATGGTTTATCATTTATCAATCTCGCATACATAAAACATGATAATTTAAAAATGAAACGGTTTAAAAAGAGCAAATTCGATATGTGGTCTTATGATTACAACAGCAGTTCTGTGTCAAAGTTTGGCTTCAATAGGTTGAAAACAAAATATACCTGAAATGAATATTCGGTTCTTTTTGGGGGGAGGGGTATTTGTGCATTAATCATATAACAACGATTAATCTTCAAGAATCGGACGTAAATAAGATTTTTCGTAGCTACTTTCCACTAGTGGCATACAGTTAATATACAAATATAGTTTTCTTTACAATACTAGAAGACACTCAATTCTCATTAGCGGGATTCCAAAAATAAAAACCTGTGCTCTCATGACGCCCTTTACTTAGTCCAAAATTCCCAGTTTTATGCGGGTTAGTTTAATTATACTAACGTCCCGCTTTAAAATGCCACTAGAGCTATTTGGGGATGGATCTCGTAATTCTGAACCCCTATCAGACAGCAAAGATGAAAAGCAACCACTCTTCAAACTTACACACCACATTAGCGGAAGAACATTTGGCCACAACGGATTTAATGCATACCTGACCCGCTTACACAACAATTCTTCCATGAAATCAGATCTCGAACTTAAAACCCTCCTTTTCCGAAGTCGAGACCTTATAACCAGGCCACATCACCCCCCAAATTCACGAGGCAGAAGTGAAATAGCATTTTTACAAGAGAGTATAAGAGAAACTTTTCTAAAGAGTACCCCAACTGGTTTAAAACTTAGTAAAAACGAACTCATATCTGAATCTAATATTCTAAAAAAATTTCGACCTATATAAACTTCCAAAATTTTAATTGATATTATAGCAGTTACATAATTACTTTTCTCTTCTCTTTTGAATACTAGATAGCGATGTGTGATTAAATACGAATCCCATAGTTTATTGCGGTTGTGAGTAGAATGAGATGATGATGTTCTGTTAAGCTGCGCGCTTGAATGTCTTGTCTTGTCCTGTTTTGTTTTGTTTTTGTTTAGTGTGTGAATGTGGTAATTAAAATATATGTTCCTGAAAACATGCGTCCTGTTGCTTCCTGCACGGATCCTAATAATCTGCATTCCGCCACAATACAAAATATAACATATGTAATAAGTCCAAAATGATTGTTTAGAATAGCTGATGTGTTCTGATCGAGAATAATTCAGAGGCATACATCACTCTATCTTATTTCAAGCAACCAAATTAAAAAAGCAATTAACCATGAGTGAGTTAGGCAAGAGCTTGAATCAGTTATAATTCACCCAGTGAGTTCACTAAATGACAACTTACGATTCAGGGTCAGGATTGTTCAAAGTTCTTCCTATGGGAAGAAGGCTTTCTTTGTTCAACCTTGGATACCTAAAAAAATTTAAGAAAAAGAAAGATAAAGTTACTAGTGCATACTAGTTGATCCATCACAAAGTATATGTGTCTGAATTTTTTTCAATTTGTTAAATACGAATATTTATCAGTTTTCATTGTGAATATCTTAATATGAATATTATTCGTTATTAATAACTATTTATTGGAATTAATTTTTTTAATTAATGAATATACTCTACCATTAATTTAAATTTGCAAATATGACTCTTTAATAAGTCTAATTGAAGTAATAAATTTAATAAATCATTAATTTAAAACTATAAATAAGACTTTATTAACAACTAGCCTTTGGCGACCAGTTGGTTCGCCAGTATTGATGCCGATTAAAGGGTTCAATCAATTTTATATAACCTGGTCTCATAAAAAGTTTTTCAGCAAAATATTTTTAAGTTTCAAATTTCGATAGTCATATAATTCACTTATATTTTATTTATTATTATTTTTAATTATTTTAATATTTCAACTTCTAAATCAATAAATAAACATTTATATCTTCTGCAATCAAATATGGCTGATTTATTCAGTTTTGAATATTGCAAGTTTAGAACAATCATCATTTTCATAGTCTAGACCAATTATTCTAGAGTAATCCTGATTGGCTTCTTTGAGATCTTGATAAAGTGATCTAAAATCGCCTGTTTTTATCGAATAGTTATATTGAAATTTTCATAGATCGATCAACTATGATGATTGATTTAGTTCATTGGAGTGTCACTTTTTTATTTTAGGGACTTATTGTCTTTAGAATATTTTATTAAACATGATTCACAGAGCTGATGATATATGTAAAAATTTAACAGTCGTAATTCATCAGCATTTTCCCCCTCAATCTACTAATTATATATTTCACTTATACCATTTGGTAACAGATTTATGTCTCTTCCCCCTAAAAAATTAAGAAATTATATGTTGGGCTCCTATTACAGATGATGACTTGTAGATGTTAAGCCATATTTGCCTTAAATAAAACTGTTTAATTGGATTAGTAATATATGTATAGTAAAATATTATAGAAAACGTTCTCATCCATTTATTTTCCACAAATAACATGTTTCATATTTGTTTCATTTTATGCAGACACGTGCCAAAAATGACATTTTTATATGTTTAATTTGGAATGAAAGCTGATTTATTTGTTCTCATGTGAGAACATGATATTGCTTTGGTTAGGAAGTTTTGATGTCTCTGAAATAAGCGAGTAAAAAATGTGTTTATATGCTTTTACAAATTTTGCATTGTTAATTATTACGTATGCTTGTTTGAAAGATGCGTTTTCAAATAGCTGACCTGCTTTTACCAGTATAGCTTTAATATTACGTATGCTTCGTTGAAAGCAGGTGCTTTTTTATTTCGCACGATTCATTAAAATATGGAGATAATTTACAATCACGAAGGCGAATTCTTTGATTTGCGCAATATATCTTCTTCACATGAGTAAAAGTAATTATTTAAAACATGTCTTAGTGTTTTAAAAATTAAAAAAAAGCGAATGCAAAAATATTTTACTTCTACTTAATATCAATTGCTTTTTGTTCGTTGTTTCTCTGAAATGACGTCATCTTCAAGCTCGATTAAGATTTCTTACTTTTAAATAATTAATACCGCTCTCAGAAGATTATCGTTTGGTACTTTTCTAAAAATTCTTTTTCAGTTTTAACTGTCGCACTTCTGTAATATATTTTTATTTTGTGTTTTTATTTATTTTAATTCATTAATTGAATTAATTTTGATATTACAAACGATCAAGAAAAATTTTCTCTTGCATTTATTGTTTAAAAAATATCGTATTTCCTATTTATTTCATTTTATATAATCACGTGATATAAATTATATTTTAGTTTTATTTTTGGTCGTAATCAACTTTTTTTAATCAGAACTTCTGAAAATATGATGGCAACATTTTATTAAAAACTGATTTTTTTTAGGTCCTCGCGAAGATAAAATTTTATTTTTATTTTATTGTTGAAAAAAAACCCGATTAAATTAAATGTTTAAAAATTCATTAAAAATAGAGTTTTAATTTATTGGTCAAAACATTAGTATCATTGAAAAGCTAATTTTTTGTGCTTTAACATGATGCAAAAATCAATTTTGTGCTGTAATATTTTCGGAAGTTGTAGTGAAAAAAACTTTAAAATTTGGCTTATTTTTTAATTAATTAAAATTTTAATTAAAAATTCACAAAAAGGGCTCCGAGGTCCACATTCCCGGCCCCCAAGGTATACATGTACCAAATTTGGTAGCTGTAAGTCGAATGGTCTGGCCTGTACATCGCCAACACACACACACACACACACATTGTGCTTTATTATAAGTAAAGACTATAATTCAAACAATAAAATTCAAATTGTAATTAATTCATGTCAATGACGTGTGCAGCTTGTGCAAGGGAATCAAAGAGATCTTTTAAAGGAATGGGCTAAGCTGGACAATTTTTATCCCTTCCCTCGGAGCGTGGGAAGTATATGGCTTTTAGCTGATTCAGCAATTTTACAAAGTTTTGTTGAATTAATTAACTAGAGCGAGTGAAATGGATCATGAAATAAGAGAATATTTTAGAATGATGTTTCTATGAATATAATTAAGATAAATCTCTGAAAATTAATTAGGGTTTAGTTAAATTTATATATATATATATATATATATATATATATATATATATATATATATAGTCATTTGGGAACTGAATTTATTGAATATTTAAAAAATATTACTGCATTTATTCAGTAATATTTTTTTTAATATTACTGAATTTTGAACTTTATTGGACGCAGGACCTTTGTCCATACTTTGAATACTACAGAAATTGAGATTAAGATTGAAATCCACAAAAAAGTATTTGGGTATCCATTAGGTATTCGAGTCTAATTTTGCCTATTCTTTAGCAATCGTTCATTACTATCATGTTGTTTTGGTTTGAAGGTTTTTAAACCTCAACGTACATGGGAAGAAAATTGGCGATTTGTTGCTTTTGAGGTATCAGTTTTAGTAATTTTTTCGCTTTTAAGGTTATTATAAAATGGCAAAGAAGCCAGTCACCTTTAGTCTTATCGACATATAAATATAATGTATATATGTATTCAATTTTTAAGTTTTATAGCAGGCAAAAAAATTGGTGCTTGAACAATTTTGGGATGGAAAAAAAATACCCATCGTTTTTCTAAAAATTGACGACTGCGCACTGCAATAGTCACATGATTATTCCAAACCAGTTTAAATTGGATTTTCACAAAAACAAAACATTCTGGCCTCGGAAAAAAAATTTGGAAATCGAACAGTTTTGAGATGAGAGGGGCGAATACGCTTTCTAAATATCGATGTATGTGTAATCTGATAGTCACGTGATTGTTTCAAGCCATCTCGATTAATTTTAAGATGGTTAAAAATTCACCGCTTTTTTAAATGTTGGTGATTGCGAAATATGAGTCATGTGAGAACCTGAGGTTTCTCTATGGGATTGATATCGCATGATTTTTTTAAAAAATAATGTTCTCACGTAATAACTTGAAATTTGAGATTTGAGATTCCATTTTTTTAACACATTGATTGAATACTTTATTGAACAATACATTTTATAACGCTACTAATTTGACTAATTCCGAAGTCCATCATCCTTCTAGACAAAAATAAATCGTTTACAAAAATAAATAGTTTGCGACGATTATAATATTTTTTAATAATTCGTATATAAAGAAAATAAAAAGAAACGAGCATATGACAAAGATAATATCTGAACTTATATCTGAGGAAGATAATAATAAAACAAAGAATCATATATCACCATACATATCTTTACGTATGAAGGCATAGATTCAAAAGATTTAAGAGAAGCCTCAATACCTGCTCTGGTTGAAAGAGTAGATCTTCATCCTCAGTCCCCTGTACTTGGGCAAAACTTTATGGGTATCCTCATCTGTATTAAAAGAATTCATCAGAACTAAAGGTACGTCTGTGTCGTAAGTTTTGTTTAAATGCTGAAAGAAAAAAGTTTCAAATGTTTTTATTACTGATTGTTCTATTATTTTCATCTATTGCCATATAATAAGAAATAATTAATCAGATTTTTCAGAAAAGCACAGATGTTTTGTCTGATGAAGCACTGAAGCAGATTTGTGTTATGCTAAAAGAAGCTTAATATAAGTAGTCAGAAATGTATGGTATTATATTTTTTTGTTAGGAGCCCTATTTCATTACAAAATACCGCTCCAACATTAATTATCGGGTGTATAAAAATATTGGAAGTCATATGTAAAACTTTTTGCATAACTCTACTGATAAAAAAAACCATTTTATTAATAGGATAATTGGAAAACATGCAATTAATTCAAATACGTCGTTTCAAAGATGCTTGATTGGGTTGATCCAGTTACAGGTTTTCTGATTTTTAATTCGTTTATTTAAAAGTAAGTACTTCGTTTAGAGCTGTCATTGCTGATGTGAATTGAAATCACGATGAATGCTCTAAATAGGGGCTTTATATCTCATTATGAGGCTAAATAACTTCATTCAGCTGAAGGTGAAAATCTAATTTAATGATTAAAAATGACTTAGAACGATTAACCCAAGATAGCTTGTTCATTTAAAAGAGAATCAAGCTTCATTCATTTTATCAGTTTTCAATTTAATACATGAGAATTTTACCGCCACTTCATAGCAAGGTATTACATACTAATAATCATAAGAGTATGGACTGTACACTGTACTCTGCAGATTTTATGTAGCTTTAACAGTCTTCTTCTTTTATAACTATAACAGTTTATTTTAAAAACCTCAAATTATTTTTTGAATAAAAAGAGAAACTAGAACAGCACAATGTTCGCATAAGCACAATTTATTGCTAAAGTGAGTTTCTACAGTAAACGTAAACATTTATGAATCATTCTTAATCAAATAATTTGTTACATATAAATAATTTTTAACATTTTTATCCAATAAATAATTTTTGTCTTTTATCAATTGTATGCAGTGCACCTTCGATTCGCTTGTTTTTCAACTCCACAATATTATTACATTTCAATTAATTAAAAAAAGTTGATAAAAAAGGTTTTTTTTATTTACATCAATATTGTAAATGCAATATTCTACAAATTTATGTTTAATTATAATTGCATGTAAAGATCCTAATGGAATAAATATAATTCAAAAATGTTTTCAAATTGATTTATGTTCCTTTTATATAATTGAGTGGATTATTCCTAGAATTCGCTTATCCGTACATTTGCTGTGTCACTCATTTTCTCGAATAGTGAAAATGTAACCAATCTATCGATGTCGAACAATTTTTTGTCTGCAGCAATTTTTCACCAATTTAAATTTCTCAAAGTCATAAAAAAATGTTGAGAATTAATCTACTAATAATCCACTGCTAGTCACAATGTCATTAAATGTGAAAAAAACTGTAATTCGTTTATCAACTTATTCTGGTATTCTACTTTTCCCCCAAAAAATATATAACTAATAGATAAAAACGTGTTAGAGAGAAGGGTAGATATGTAATGAGAGATTAGTATATTGATCCTATATTTCCTTTCAATTATTTTGGTATTTCATAATATCAATCACAATTATTTGCATGATATTCGAAAACACAAAATTTAATGATATTTAAATTTTTTTAAACTATTATTTCTGATCTAACATTGCATTTAATTTTATTGGAGGGTAAGTACTTGCAAGTTTAGCAACGTTCTACAACGTTGTACTTGCAAGTTTAGCAACGTTCTACATTACAGTAACAGAAATTCTGCTGAGGTGGTGCTGCCCTCTTTCGAATAAAGAGAAAGTTGAAAACATAAGTTTTGGCAGGTGTTATTTATTTATTTATTTATTTAATATCAATGTCCAATATGAAGATATCTTTCTATGAATGAATATTGTAATCGAGACAAACTCGAATAGCTGTCTTAAGCTTACCTCTATCTGTTGGACTGTAAGATCGAGGAATGTAAGTTCATTTCGGACAGGAATGATGGACTTGGGTCCAGTGCAGCCCATTGTGGTTCCCAGGCCACCATTCAACTTGACCACAACCAATTTGCTCAACATTTCCCTGATCTTTTTAGTATCAGGACTTGACAAACTTTTGTAACCAATCACCTGTGGAATGAATAAGAAGTTTTAACCTTTTCTTGTAAAATGTATGTATGATATTAAAAAAAATAAGATTAATAAAACCTGGAACCAGAAAGGGACGTTTAAAATAGTCTAAGCATAATTTGAATGTAATTAAACAGTTTTCAGTTTCACTTTTCAGCATTTAAAAACGCTCTTTGCACACTAACATGGACAATATTTTTTCTTGCATTTTAAAATTAAAATATTAGATCCCAAAATTATTTATCCAAATTTTTAATAAACTAAAGGAAAATTACAATACGTCTTTTTCTAGATTTTTATATTTTAAATTTGTTTTGTTACTTCGTTTCATCAACATTTTTTTCCTTTCGTGTTTTTATTTTTTAAAATAACTATCAAGAAAAAAAATATTTCAAGAGAAATTCAAATTCTGTGAACCTTTGCATTTGTATTTCTCTTTGTTACGAGATGGGATTCTGTATTATCATTAAAGCATTTTAATATAGAAAATACTTTCCATTTCAATTACTAAAGTTAAATTTAAATACGAATTATGCATAATGCATTAATACCTCATTCGTAATGTCTACAGAGTTTGTTCGTTTTTTCACTTGCCCCCCCCCCTCCAAATTAATTTCAGTCCAAAACATTTTAGAAAAGCAAAAAAATAATAACTAATCATGGAATTGTAGATATTTGATATTCCGTTGTTTTAAATCGTAGGAGAAAATACATTTAAAGTTATTGATTCTTAGATTTTAAAGGCAATAATCCAATTCTAATTTTAAAATCTAAATTTTAACATCGCTATTAATACAACTAGTATATATTTATTTTCGAAATAGGACTAAAATTTTCGATTACATAAAAAGTTCACTGAAAATAAAGAAAAAACAAATGAATATTGTAATAAAAATAACTATTCAAATTTATAATTAACAAAATGGTCTAAAATATCTGCATTTTATGAAACGATCTGTCATAAAATAAAGTTCTGTAATAATATAAAGAAACTGAGATAATTATATGAGATATAGATTCTCAAAAGAATTTCTATTATAAAATGGCTGTAATTGCTGCTATATGTTACTCAATTTTTTATAAGAAGTTAAGTTGAGATTTTAGAAATATAAGAATATTTTAAATTCTATTTCTATTATTTAAAATTACAACACAAATTCTGTACAAAAAATATGATGACACATTATTAAAAATTAGACTAATATTATTATATTTTTCAACTAAAATAGGTAGTTTATAACATTCAGAACCAGGCTTTGATAGAATACCAGTTTCGCTAATGCGTTACGAAAACTTATCTGGATAATGCCATAAAGATGGATTTTTTTTTTCTGTGACTTATTTTGGAGAAGGAAAACTGCTGACAGATTGGTTTAATTGTTATATTAACTTCCCTTCTAAAATCACAACTAGGACTATTTGGAGAGAGAACTCATAATTTTGAACAGCGGTCAGATAGCGGAGATGACACTTGAGCTGGTACCCCTTCTCCAAGTTTTCACACCACACCGCAGCTTGCAGAAAAAAGTAAATGGAATGTAAAGAGTTTCGAAAAAAAATTATACAGCAAATTACTTCTAAAATCTTTGCCAATGAGAACTTTAGAAAAATTTCCTGACTTAAAGATTTTACACGTGAATTTATTCTAAATGAAAAAATACGTATTTAAATGTCTTTGCATAAAGGACAAGCATTTAAAGATATTCCAAAATACGTTTGCTGTAAAAATGCGCCTACATTTTATAAATCAGAATATTCCTGATGTGATAAGATAAAAAGAAATCAGTGAGGAACAACTGCTTTTGCTATCAATTTTTTGAAAATCTTAAATAATAGATAACTGCTATAAAAACGAACGTTTTAACACTAAGGCAAGTTCGATTTCAAATGAATACTTAATACAATGAAAGCTTTATATGGAATCGAACACCTGTACTCACCGCTCCTTCCGGCAAAGGTTCGACCTTCTCCCATTGCACCGTGCTGGTCGTGCCCTGCAAGAACTGCGAGAAAAGTCGCTGGAAACCCTTGAACTCCTCCGCCGTCCTCTGAAAATTTAAAAAAAAATGATAGTCAGTCATCCTTGAGTTGCATCACTTTTCAATAGCAGACATGTTAACGAAGTAATACAAGGATGGTGAAGAAACAGAAAGAGATCAGAGGAATCACGACCGATGTTTGACTACTTGTGCGGTTTATCATGGCTTTTTTTCATAATGAATAAAAAAAGAATAATTTAACCGTGTCTCGGTAGTCTGTAGATATCAGACTGGAAAATCGATGAGCTGAAGAATGTGCCGAGTTAATGAAGACGTATTTAAAAATCGCAATTTTTTTGCTAAATCTGTATCTATTACACAAAAAGTATATGACATTTATTCTACAATACTCACAATAAATGTCACAAAATGCATTTAAAAACTACTTCTACGCTCCAGGGCTGTTGACGATTTTAATCAGTTATTTACCATTTTTATTTTTAATTCGCACATTCTCCTGTCGGATTATTGAAAGATTCTATTTTATGTGAAGACCACTGTAGTTCATATATAAAATAATTATTTCTTGAAATTTTTGCATCTTTCGGAAACGTGTTCATTTAAATATAAACTTTGTGAATAATTAAAATAAAGAAAAAAACAAATTTTTTGTTGTTTACATTTTTTATTAATACTATTTATGTTTTTTTAATAATTAAAAATAAAGCAAAAATGTTTGTTCCTTTTTCTCTTCTTTTTTTATTTTATTTATTTAATTTATTATTTTGCAACTTTTCGTATTTAAATTTTATTAAATTTTCTTTATTCGTAAATTGTTTCGTATATTTTATTTCTTTTAATATTACCCAACCATATATTTTATTCCCCTTACAATATCTTGAACACACCGGTTGTATACTAGAAAAAAACTTTACATTTATAAAAATTATGTATTAATACGTAAAAAAAAACTATAAGCATTTAGCATGTAAATGAGATAACGAAAAGAATTTCTCTCTTCTCTTCTCCAGTTTATTTCTATAGCATGATTCCTTTTGATCTAAGAGTCGTCACAGAGTAAAGATAGTCGAATATGGGTATATTAATTTGCCACTGGCAGATTGTATTACAAGTCAGGTATAGTAATAAGGTTATAGCATAAATGCAAATTTTATGACACATTTTATTCGTCTAGCTGTTTTCTAATTTCATATATTCAATTAGAACACAAGTGAATAATCAAAGGATTTTGTGCTGAATTTTAAAATTCGTCTATCTGTATTTACAAACTTTCGTGTTGACATTACTACGACTTTTTGTCTGAAATACAGTTAAAATGTTGGGTGATTTGGTCCAACTTCGTATAGAAATATTCTTTGTTAACGAGAAATCCTATTCCAAATTTTAACCGGTAAGTTTTTTAAAACTTTTATATAAAAGTATTATCTTACAATGCAGTCACATTTGTAGAGAAAAAATTAATCGAAAAATGAATAGAGATCTTTAATTTTATTATTAAGATATTTATAAAATTTCACGCTCTTGTTTCGTTGAGTTTTTGAATTATAGCGCACATAGATTGAGTTTTATGCAACAAAATAGTTTTAAAAATGGTTTCGGAGTGGGGGAATGAATGAAATTTAAAATATGGAGATTAATTAAAATCTCGAGATTGAGATTTTCTACTGTTTCTATATCATCTCTTTGCATACGAGAAATTAAAAAGAGAGATGATTCTTGTAAAATATATTTCGTAAATAAAAGCAATTAAAATAAATGGCTCTTCTTCTAGAACAAGAATAGATTTTTTGTTTCAATTTTATCAGGTTTTTCTTACTTTTTACTTACTGGGCCCAATGATAGTTTTTAGCAATTATAGAATGGTTTCAATATAAAAGGATTTAACAATTTTAAGACAGTTAATCATTCAAATTCCCCACAATCAATTTTATCAATGCGCAGACTCTTACAGAAATATATATATTATATATA
>JAOUZG010040507.1:718582-745601 GCA_026289955.1 Argiope argentata
GAATTGAGAATCTCTGCTCCTTCCGGTTTAACGCAATAAGAAGCTTTGTGGCTTGATCGGCAAAGTGCCTCTCAGCTTTTTGAAGGTCTGAATGTCGAGTCCCGAAATTGACTTTTTATATACATTTTGCTCTTTTCTTTAATTTGTTTTTTTTAATCCATTTTTATATTGTAATTACTTTTAATTTTTCTTAACCAAATATTGAAAATTAAAAAAACCGAAAGTTTATTTATATATTTGATTCAAGTTTAAGTGTCAAGACTACGCATATGCGCAGAATTCATTCCTATTCTTAGCTTTGTGGTTTTAGACAAGAATTTCACAATATTTAAAATATAAATTTGATATATTTGAATTGATAATCTCTGCTTATTCCGGTTTAACGCAATAAGAAGCTTTGTGACTTGATCGGCAAAGTGCCTCTCAAATTTTTGTAGGTCTGAAGTTCGAATCCCGAAATTTAATTTTTACATACATTTTGCTCTTTTATTTAATTCGTTTTTTTTTGTTTTGATCCATTTATTAGTACAATTACTTTGAATTTTTATAAACCAAATATTGAATGTTTTTAAAAATAAACGAAAGTTTATTTATATATTTGATTCAAGTTTAAGTGTCAAGACCATGCACATGCGCAGAATTCATTCCTATTCTTAGCGTTGTGGTTTTAACAAGATTTTCACCCTATTTTAAATATAAATGTGATATATTTGAATTCAGAATCTCTGCTCCTTCCGGTTTAATGCAATAAGAAGCTTTGTGGCTTGATCGGGAAAGTGCATCTCAGCCTTTTGTCGGTCAGAAGTTCGAGTCATTAAATTGACTTTTTATATGCATTTTGCTCTTTTATTTAATTCTTTTTTTATCCCTTTATTAGTATAATTACTTTCAATTTTTATAAACCAAATATTGAAAGTTTTTAAAAGTAAACGAAAGTTTGTTTCTATATTTAATTCAAGTTTAAGTGTCAAGATCACGCACATGCGCTGAATTCATTCCTATTCTTAGCGTTGTGGTTTTAGACAAGATTTTCACAATATTTTAAATATAAATGTGATATATTTGAATTGAGAATCTCTGCTCCTTCCGGTTTAATGCAATAAGAAGCTTTGTGGCTTGATTGGCAAAGTCCCTGTAAGCTTTTTGGAGGTCTGAAGTTCGAGTCCCGAAATTTACTTTTTATATACATTTTGCTCTTTTATTTAATCCTTTTTTTTGTTTTGATCCATTTATTAGTACAATTACTTTCAATTTTTATAAACCAAATATTGAATGTTTTTAAAAATAAACGAAAGTTTGTTTATATATTTGATTCAAGTTTAAGTGTCAAGATCACGCACATGCGCAGAATCCATTCCTATTCTTAGCGTTGTGGTTTTAGACCGGATTTTCCCCCTATTTTAAATATAAATTTGATATTCGAATTGAGAATTTCCGCTCCTTCCGGTTCAATCGAGATATGAGGCTTTGTTGCTTGATCGGCAAAGTGTCTGTCAGTCTTTTATAGTTCTGAAGTTCGAGTTCCTTAATTGACTTTTTTATACATTTTGCACTTTAATTTAATTTTTATATTGTTTTTTTTATCCATTGTAACAATTTCAATATTTCTTAACCTTATATTGAAAAATAACAAAAAAAATTAAAGTTTTTAATGTTTTCAGCCGCTCTTATGATATTGTTGTATGTGGTTAGGTGGATAGTTTGACTAGTTGTTTCTCCGATTTTTTTTTCAGGCACTCATTTCGAGTGTCGGAACGTACAAATATTTTCATTTATTTTACTGACTTTTTTATTTATTTATTTAGTTGTTTATTCCCTGTTTTATCCCTATATTTTCTATGAATTTATTCAAATTATATATATTTAAAAAAATAAAAATTTCACACAAAATATTTCAGTATTTACTTGAAAATTTATGTGTCAAGATTCAGCACCAGAACAGAATTCAACTCTACTTTTACCTGATTCTTACCATTTTAAAAATATGAAATGGATAGGCCAATTACGAATCTTAGAATGCCTAAACTCTGATAAATAGCTTTGCTGTTGGCTTTTCAGGCTATTTTGTATGTATTCGGTGTGAATTTCGAATTCGTTAAAGTTTTTGATATATTTTTCATTTCATTTCATTTATTTGTTTTACCTATTATTATCCATAGTAACCTTATAGTTACTAGCAATAATTCCTAATTATAAGTTTCAAAAAAAAATTGCCTCAATATATTTTGATATGTAATCAAAATTATGCACATGCGCAGAAGAAATTCCTATTATGAGCCGTTTGTTTTTTGAATGGATTCTCACCATATTTTAAACTTGGAATGGATAATCGAAATATGAATCTTAGAATCCCATTACACTCATGTGATAGGTGACTTGTGACTCTATTTGCAGAGTGTTTCATTAATATTTGCAGAATTTGGGTTTGAAGTTTAAAACAAAGAAATGATTTTAGATAATGATAAACCAAGATAGATAAACTAGATAATTAATAACTAGATAATATCTAATTTATATTAGATAAACCAAGAAATGTTTTTTTTCTTTTCATTAAAGATATCTAAACTCGTGATTTACCGAAAGGATTGTGCTTTAATATAGATATTAAAAAAAACTGTCAATTTAGAAACTGTTGGAATTCCTGTCTTAGCCATAACAACGCGTAATTATTTCGCGCAAGCGCAATGGTGACGTCAGGAAAAAATTCCATGATCCCACAGTAACAGATGTAAGTTCAAGTTTCAGTTCTGATTCAGTTAGGCTACGATTGTGTTCGGTGTAATAACAGATCCAAAGATGGTTGTATGCGATAGAAATGATTCGTGCACGTAAAATGATTTATGTAAATATTTGTATATAATTATCTGTGTACGTGTCCTCATCCAGCTATTAAAAATGATGAAAATTAAAAACTCTGGTTTAATGATTTCGATTCTGTGATCTAATTTCATGTTGGAATACCTCGATTCTTCTGATTTATAAGTTCCCGGAATGACAAGGTGAAGGCGAATTTTCTTTTACATTTAGATATTTGAATGTGGGGTCCTAGAATATGGGGTCCTAGAAATTTAGTTTGGCGAAGAAGAAAAAAATCGAAATGTAAAATGCTTATTGTCTGCTGAGTCTGTGAGAAATCATCACCTCTCCGAATAAAATAGACCAAGTTCTGGTGAGCAAGATGTAGGCTATGCAACCCAATGTCATAACAATCTACTTTTCCATTCATTACTATTGCTCTTCTAGATTTAATTGAATATTGACAGTATTTAATAATTTTATATAATAATAAATTTTCTTTTGCATATTTTATTCGGCGAGAAAAAAATGGGAAATATAGTTTTAATAACTGGTGATAATGAATCAGAGTTTTCTTCAGTTATTAATGTTTTTTATTTAAAAAAATAATTAAAAAAATTTAAATTTATTTTTGTTACATTAATACGTAACTATCATAGAAAGAGAACCATATTTTGAAGAAAGAATCTTAAAATATCTTATCTTTTTTTTGTTGCTACTAATGGAACACTTGTCATGGAAAGTTCACTGATGCATCACCGGATTTAAGCCAAAATCAGCGTCTCTTGTTTCAAGTAGCGCCAACAAGGACCAAGAGTACAACTTTAACTACACACTCATCATAGTAGCTTGATCAAACCTTTTTTACAGAGGGTACATTCACACTCCTCGCATATAGAACATAAAAGAAAAACCATGCCCTAACCGGGCCTTGAACCCGGGACGCCTAGATCACGAGGAAAACGTCCTACCTCTATGCCAGGAAGCCGGCACTCTTTCTGCTAAGATGATAATACCAAATGAAATGCTAAATAGCTTGAATTGCTTTTGGTCCGGCATTATTGGTTGGCTTGTGTTAAAATAGTTTTGCAATAGTTTGCAAAAAGGGTTGCTTTTCTAAATGGCTACAAGTGATGCCTCCTTACGAAATTTTCTTTCAAAGGCCGGTTCACTGTGTAATATATTGGACACACTATGTCAAAATTACAAAATAATTAACTCTCCCGGGAATGAATTTTTTAAATAATAATTTGATGCAATTTTTTGCCATTATTTTTTACTTAATATCAGCACAATTTAGGCAGAAGTAGATGAAGTTTAGATATAAAGATTTTTAATCTAATAGATTTTCTTTGAGTATATTAAAAGTTAGCTTAATTAAAACTTTTGAGGTATGCTTGTCAATTGTTCGATGGTTTCTATAGGGAAAAGCTCATGTTTATAACTCGCAAATTATTTATTAATATTAAATGGACAGGTTAAAAGTTACCTATGACGTCATTCAAAAAATAACTTGTTATACTATATCTTCTTGAATTTAACATTCGTAATCTTTTTCATCCAAGACGCTGCACAGTTGACAATTTTAATACATTTTTATTTCGAAACAATGTTGTACTTTTTGAATTAATTTTGTGTAAACCAGGAAAATGGAATTTATTTCAACCATCGACATGGCACAGTTAAAATCAGAAGAATCCATTTTTATCAGTTACGAGATATCAACCTTGCATAGTGAGTCAAAAATCGAATTAGTTATTTCATAAATTATATCATATCCTTTAAGGTAATAGTTCCTAAAGAACTCTTTTCAATTTTTACTATATACATGAGAAAATCCCCACTCTTATCCGCAGAAATGAGATTAAAACTTCTCTAAATAATTACTAAAAACGCACGCATCGAATTTGTTCTTAGTGTGCATTTTTATTTTCTGTATTAATTTACTGAAATTATGTAAAACTTAACTTGAATGAACTTATTTTTCGTCAAAGTATCCGACTACGTTAAAAACACTGGTTTTCGACCACATTGGAGAAATTTTTTTATTACTATTTCTTGTTATTCAGTTTTTCGTCAAAGTATCCGACTACGTTAAAAACACTGGTTTTCGACCACATTGGAGAAATTTTTTTATTACTATTTCTTGTTATTCAGACTTTCCTCTTTCCAAAACAGTTCATCTTTTATTCCTAAGTAATTTAGAAAAAAAGTTATAGCGATTATAATATACTTTACCAAAACAAAATAAAACCGGAAGTGACATTCTGAAACTAAAAATAGCTTTCATTTTGCCAAATTTTGATATTTTCTTTCAGTTTTACTTTATAAAATAGTTTTATTTTATGTTCCTGGTGACAAGCTATACATTTTTACCATACGTTTTTCTTATTTCTTTGAGAAAAATTGCAAACATTTTTGTTCACTTTCTGTTTTTGTTTACAATCTCGTGCTTGCTTTTCTAATTTTATTTTACTTTTTTAAAAGACAAAAATATTAATTTTCTTGAAAATTTTAAAATTTTTAACAATTTTATAATGGATTGCCAAAAAAATTATCGCTCAAAGAAGGGGAAATTCTCCCGAAATCAGTACAATTCTGGATATTTTAAAAAAGATACTGAAAGTGCAATTCCAACTAATTCTACTGATCTTACCACTGCCAGTTCTTCAAAACTCAGCGGTAACAACTATGTTAACATTCCAGACTAAATTAACAGGACTTCGACTACAAATAATAAGCAAATTTAAGCCTGTTTATAAAATTATGTGGACAGGAATTACAGCGTAGAAGTTTACTTGGAAAATCGTAAAATGCCAATAAGAGTTTCTAAGGCATGCTTTGAAACGCATTTTGTTGAGTTACAAACATTGCAGTTAGGTTCATTTATAACTGTGCTTCAATTTATTGATATTATTTGATATTATAAAAGGTCTACTAGAAATTCTAAACATTTTAAAATTGATTATAGGGAATTATATGCAAATTAGTAGTTCTAAAAGACATTCACTAGCACAACTAAAAACATGAAGAAAAATTTTTCTGGCCTTCGAAAGAAAAAATGCTGACTTATTGAGGAAAAGAAAGGTCTGAAATATCATACATGGGAGTTTTAAGCAATTTTAATAAGAGGAACCATATTTTCCATCTAAAACTTGTTTTTAACTTCAATTTTCTCAAAATTTTAATTTTCATAAAAATCCTCCGCCGTTAACATGATATCTCAAAAACTATTTGAAGTATTTACATGAAAATTGCAGCGTGTGTTTCAAATAATATAGGCAATGAGATGAACCAAAAGTTTTATTGTTGGTGTAATACTTTTTCATTTATAGGTGTTTTTAGAAAAATTATGAATTTCTGGAAAAATTGCATATATACGTATATTTTTACCCATAACTTATTTGAATATGATTATTTTTCTTATATTTTGGTTCATTTCATTCATCAATATATTCTATAACTTGTGTACGAAGAAAAATAGGATAGGATAAGAAAATAGGAATAGGATAGGATAAATAGGACAATTTTATGTAGAATGTTAGCCGTTTTGGTTAAATTTCCTTAAATTTTACTCAAAAATTTCCTATTTCCCAAAAAATATTATATTTTCAAATATTTTTTTTTATATTTATGGTAGTTTTAATTGACAATACATCTGAAAACTATAAATAGTTTTTTTAAAATCCAATATTTCAAAAAAATTTCTTCGAACGTAGTCGGATACCTTAATAATGAAAAAAAAAGATTTCTTTCCTTAGATATAATAAATTAAATTAGCATATAAATTACAGAAAATATTCGTGTCACATAATATTTAGCTTAGAAATTTCCAAGAGTTCCTGAGATACTGTCTATTTTATCTATTTGTAAATATCCTACACATATTTACGCTTAAAAATGTCAAATATAGATTCTTAAAGAGTTTGATAATAATCTCAAATTTGGTATCAAGAATTCTTGAAAATTTAATATATATCATTGCTGCGTCGAAATATTATTGAAGCTGTATTATTTCGAACAAAAAAAGCAATGCTTCTTAGTTGAAAACGATAATGAATTTTATTTATTGGTCGGCTATATAAAAGATTAGAGGTGTTTTAGCAACCGATATAAAATCTGCTCAAGCCAATTCAAGTTAAAACTAGAAACATTCATTATACAAAAAATATTGACATTGAGGATATTACCAATGCCATAGGACTGTTAGAGCATAGTATTTGCTTAAGCATAAATAATAATTAGATTGATTCTTAAAATCATGTCTGAACAGGATGTTGTTTTTGGGATGAGGGTTTTAACGTAAATAAAAATCCGCAGACGAAAAATTGAAATTTTATTATCTACACGAGCATATCAAAAAATCAGATTTTAATAACGCGTTGTCATTGCATTTACAAAAGCTCAGATTAAAAAAAAGTTAATGACGACTGCAAATAAAAACTTTTAAAAATGTCATTTTGAGCAGGTGATTATATGAAATGAAATAAATAGGAAATGAGATATTTTTTAAAACAATAAATGTGATACAAAGTTTTTTGGATCGTTTGCGATACTCAAGTGACTCATTCAATGAAACCATTAATAAAAATATAATTTAACCCTTTGAACTCGAGCTGCGCCGATACGGCGCCCGGCCGTATCAGAAAAGTAATTCGATGCATAATTATTCAAAATAAAAAAACTTGTTTATTGCTCCAAATTTGTGTGTGTGTGTCTGTTAAAATTGAATTTCTCCGTCTTTTTACCATTATGTAGGTATTTTCAATAATCAAAATTGAAAAATAAATAAATAAAACTTCAAAATGATGCACCGTCCTGAATGGTGCCGAAGAAGAGCCATCGAGTACAAAGGGTTAACTTGCACGAGCACATGGTGCTTGGCCGTCCAAAAAATGATGTTCTGACATGATACATTGAAATATTCGTTGCAGATTTCATTTTAATATTTTTTTAGGCTTTTTCTTTTCGAATACATGAAAATCTGAATCTAGAAGATAAACATTCATTCTCTGACGCCGATCAAATTCTAACTAGTAACAATTAGCCGTGAAAATATTTGATTTGACAAAGGATTTTATAAACATCCCTCATTTTTACTAACTTAGAGGTTTATGCACTTCGGTTTTGTTTCCAGCAAGCAGATGGTGGCCAAGGAGGAGTATTGGAAATTGTTGCTCGAGGGAATTGCATCTTTTAAAAATATCCAAGAAGCTGAAGTTTCTATTTGATGTCAAGAGCAATAAATCCAGATTTCATGTCGGAGGAGGATCTCAAAATCATTGTTACAGAAGGAAATGAATCAGTAAGAAAAGAAATTATACCTTCTTGGCTTGTCTAAATACATTAACATTTTAAAAAATATTTATGAATGAACTGTAGATTTAGACTGGTTTAGATTGAGAGAAAAGATATTGATTAAAATTAGGGAAATCAGACCCTGAGATGCTTGGCGAGGGTGAGATCGTTATAATATTTTCATAAAACATTTAAATAAGTAAAAAAAGAAAGAAAAAAGAATTATTAAATGACGTAGAAGTAAAAAAACAAAAACAGAATGAGCCAAAAAAGCATCTATAAAATATTTTTGCTTTTGGTTTTCATTCATAAAAGACATAAATTGATATTATTTTTCCTCTTGCAATGAACTAAAAGAATATATGTCTGTAAGCATCCTATATTGAACACCAAATTGAATATAAAACTACGAATAATGTGCTGATTTTTTTAATTTTTTTAAATTAAATTAAAATTAATATTTATATTTATGACAAATTTGCCATAAGAATATTTTTGGAAATCAAACTAAATGCATTATGCTGATTTTTTTTGAAATTTTAATTAATTAAAAATTGGGTAACATTTTAGTATAATTCGACGATAGCTTGAAAAAGCCTTATTAATTAAAAATGAATTTTATAATTACTTTTAATGATACGAATTCAGTTACCTTACGAATTTTCAGAATTATGACTCTCTTTATTTAGAAACATATTTTTCCTCTAGTTTCCAACAATATTTTTTAGTGTTACAATGAAATTCAAAGTTTTTTTTTTCATTTATCCCTCAAATGTTTAGGAATGCGAGCTACTTATGTTACAGAAAGCTGAAGAAAAGTATTTGTTCATAGCCTGTCCAATTTGCATAAGAAATAAGAAAATTAACAATATATCTAAAGATAATAGGGAGTTAGAAGATAAATAGCCCCAAAAGGATTTTAATAGCACTCTGAAGTTTTGAACCCAGGTTTTACCTGGAGAGTTCATGTTCGCAATAAATAGAGCCAAAGCAAGGTGATTTGTTGAGGAACTCAAAATTATCTGGCTGTCCACAATTGATTTTACTCATATAAAATTTAATTAACCTTGCCAGTGAAAGAGCTGGTCTCCCAAAGTAATTAGTAAGGGTGTAACTGATTTCATACATATCAGTAAAATAATCGTATGTATTTGGGAATTCTCCTGAATGGGAAAATAAATATTTTTGAATATTGGGAAGACCTCTTCCTCGTTTTCCTCTGGGAAATTGATATATAAATGTGCATCGCAAAATGTATTTCTTCTTCGGGTCCTTTATATGCCTTCAGATTAAAGCGAGTGATTCAAATTAAAGCCTAGTCAACTGCAGTGGTAAATTTTGGACTTTGTAACTATTAACTTATAAAACAAGACTAAATTCTTAGAATAACGAAATCACCATTTTTATTTTATCAAGCTCGAATTTTTCACACTGTTGCCAAACACATCAACATAAAATAACTGTTGCCACAAAAATACAATGCCGTTAATAATTATCTTACATTCGGCCATCCTAAAAAAAATGGACGACCCTGTCCATAAAATTACGAAAATGAGGCACATTGTAAATTATTCAAAGTACATAGTCCTGAAGGTATGTTGGCAATTTTTTTATTCTATTTTCTCGTGGAGCATTTGGGAGTTCATTAACCATATCTTCCTCTTCATCATCATAGTCAACGTCAACGATTTCATCTTCATTTACAATGTGAAATAGTTTCATCTGCGATGCATGAGCTGTAGTTGTATAATGCCGTCTTACACGTCCTTGTGCTTTTGTTCTAAAATCTGTGACTTGATATACATCAGATGGAAACACCTTCACAACTACAAGGGGTCCTCTGTATCGAACTTGTGTTTTTGTGCGACTCCCAGGAGTGGTTTCAGGTAACCGTTTTACAACGACAACATCGCCAACAGAATATGTATGTGCATCACAGTGATGCTTATCAAAATTGGACTTCATTTTCTCTTGTGCTTTCAGTATATCGTTTCGTGCTTCTTCTTGCAGTACTCCAGGAGAAACATATTCATCCGACATTGGAAGCAATTCTCTTGGAAAATTATCAAGTTTTCTAGGCTTGTATCCAAATAATAGGTGGAATGGCGCTTTGCCTGTAGATTTGCTGGGCGACCAATTAATGCATCTCTGGATTTCAGGCAACATCTTGTCCCAGTCACTATGGTTATCTGCATGCACATTTGAGGAAATCATAGGTATAAGCACACGATTTATCCGCTCCACTTGTCCATTAGCAGCTGGTCTTTGCGAGCAGTTCACAGTATGTTTTACGCCATGCTTCATGCAGAATTCTTTAAATGCTGATGATGTGAAACATGAGCCTCGGTCAGTAACGACTCTGATAGGACTTCCAAAGTCATTTATGAATTCTTCAAAGTACTTCAATACACATTTAGTAGAGCAACTAGTACATGCACGTAAACGAACAAATTTTGTCAAATTATCAATTATTACTAATAGTTCAGTATTGCGATTCGAACTAGCGTTAAAGGGTCTCAAAAAGTCCATGTGTACTATTTCAAAGGGTCGTTTACCAGGCGGAATTGGATTGAGTTTACCCTGAACTTTTCCGGCGGGTACTTTCGTAAAAGCACATGTAACGCATTGATTTATATGCTGTTTTACATATTCTGACATTCGAGGAAACCAGAAATGCTGTGTTATAAGTAATTTGACCTTGTCAACTCCAAAATGACCCGAAAAATCGTGAAAGCGTACAACTAAATATTTCCTCATAGATCGTGGCATTACAAACAATTTTTTGCAGACACCGTTGTCAATTTGTAAGCGGTACAGTATTCCGTTTATAAGTTCATATTTACTGACAATATTTTTCTTTTCCGCTTTTTTCTTGGAGCATTTTAATATTTTAATGATATTGTTTAACTCTTCGTCCTGGGACTGAATTAAAGCTACTTTGTCTTCTTCAGTACTTATATAATAAACACGCGGTTTCTCACTTATATTTAATGGAATACTGGTATCAATTTCGACTAGTTGGTCCGGACATTTCACTATTATATCTAATGGGCTGCATTCAATGGCTTCTTTAGATTGTTCAGGATCTTCGTCTTCTACTGGTGCGCGACTCAGGGCGTCCACATGGGTCATCTGGACACCGGATTTATGCTTAACATCGTAATTGAATTCACTTAGCTGTTCTATCCACCTTGCCGTTTGGGGCCTTATATGTTTTTGAGTTTTTAGATATATAATTGCAGAACAATCTGTAATAATAGTAAATCGAAGACCAAGAAGAAGGGATCTAAGGCGACTGAGAGACCAAACAACAGCCAGTAGCTCCAATCGGCTCGAATGATAATTTTCTTCATCTGGATTAGTACGTCTGCTTACACAATAGACCAAGCGAAGGGTATTATCTCTGTCTCTCTGAAGTAGCATTCCAGCCAAACCCACGGAGCTTGCATCGGTGTGCAGTTCGGTTTCCTCCCGAGGATCAAACAATTTCAAGACTGGTTTGGATACAAGAAGATTACGTAATCTTTCAAAAGAAGTTTGATGTTCATTGGTCCAGACAAATAATTGACCATTCTTTAATAAGCGGGTTAAAGGAGCTGCAATTGACGCATATCCAGCAATGAAGCGACGGAAGAATCCAGTCAATCCTAAAAATCTCAGAACTTCATCCCTTTTTTGGGGAACAGGGAATTCGGCAACAGCAGCAAGTTTTCTGGGTCCAGGTTTGATACCATCCTTGCTGACAACAAATCCTAAATATTCAATATCTTTTTTAGCAAACTCACACTTTGATAGTTTCAACGTTATCCCTGCATTGCACAATTTTTCGAGCACTGCTCTAAGCATATTGATCATATTTTCAAAGTTAGAGGATCCAAAAAATATGTCATCTATGAAACACGACACACCATTGCATAATAAATTGCCTAAAGCTAATGACATACATCGTTGAAACACTGCAGGCCCGTTTGAAAGACCAAAGAATAGTCTAGTGGGTTCATAGTGGCCGTCTGGTGTTGTAAACGCGGCCTTACGAGCTGACTCATCATCCATAGGTATTTGATTAAAACCCTGGCAGGCATCAAGAATGCAAAACAAACTAGAACCAGCAATTCTGTCTAATAAATCATCTATATGTGGTAAAGGGAATTTGTCCTTGACAGTCTGCGCGTTTAATTGTCTGTAGTCAATCACCATTCGATATTCACCAGTTTTCTTTACAAGCAAAACGGGACTGCTATATTCAGATGAACTATCTCGAACAATACCTTGATCTTTCATTTCTAAAATAATGTCTCTTAGAATCTGCCTTTCGTAGTGGGAAGCACGGTATGGAGAACGAGCGACAGGAGTACTACCAGCCTTTTCAACTATTTTCATGACTGTATTGTTGACACATCCCAACTCATTAGGACTTAGAGCGATGCACTTTCTGAATTCATTCAATAGGTCACAGACACGTTGCTTTTGCTCATCCGATGTGTCTGGTCCAATCTTTATGTCATCAATTTTAACTTTTTCTTTGAGATCTCTTTTGGCAATAGCAACTAGATTTTCTTTGTCACCGTTGATATCGGGATATTTAATAGAATCAACATTTTCAGTCGACCTAACACCTCTTAAAATAACTCGATCCTTCTTTAAGCGTAGAGTATTATCGCTGCAGTTAACTATGGGTACTAGTGTTTTACCATCTTGAATTAATAAAGACGAACTTGATTCATTATCAGCGTTATCAAAAGTCATCACTTCGTCATCCGTTGATTTGTTATCTACAATTTCCAACATTTGTATCATATTCGGTTGAACAGTTATCGTTTTTGATGCTCTCAGAATAGCAGTTGCATGGGGTGATTCTTCAACTCCAATGTTCGCTAGACGTCGAAATTCATCCATGTGAAACATTCTAGATTTTCCTTCCCGTCTTATCATCACTAAATTTGGAAAATCTATCAAATCCTTTCCGACAATGACGAATGGCCCTTGAAATGTATCATCATTTACAACGTGCAACTTCACATCCTTTAAAATTAAATTGTCTATAGCCACATTTACTGTACAAATTCCAAGTGATTGTGTTATGCCACCTCCAATTCCTGTTATAGAAATAACATTGTTTTTAGGTTGAACAAGCACATTAATTTGCTTTGCAAATGAGTATTTTATCATTGATATATCAGCCGCTGTGTCTATTAATGCATCTGTATTCATTCCATTTATTGATACGATTTTAAGTGTAACATCTCTATTAGAGCATGATAAGGAGGATAAATTTACTGTGAGATTACTACGTGATTTAGGACATTCCCTAGTTCCATGGCCTTCAGTCCTACATGATGTACAAAACTTAGGTCTTTTAGGTTTTAAGCAATCACGTGCCAAATGACCTTTTTCGTAACAATTATAACACGTAATTGGCTCCATCATTCGATAATTAGTAGCAGAACGATTATTTATTTTGGTATTATATTGACCACCAATATTCTTATTATTTATGTATAGACCAGATAGCTCAATGTGTTCGTCAATTTTATCAGCCAAGCTCGTTGGCGACTTCAACAGTGACCATTCACTGATATAATATTCTTGCACTGTTAAAGGTGCGTCTTGCTTCATTCTATCTGATATTATTAAGTCCTTTAAATTTTCAAAAGTTTTTACATTTAACCCATTTATCCACCCATTGAAATAAGTTTCTAATTCATAGTAGTATTCTCGCCACGTACCTCCAGGTTTAATTTTATGCGAGTAGAACAATTGGCGAAATTTTTCAGCACTTAGCTTGAAACGCTTAAGTAGCAGTTCTTTCATATAAGAATAGTTTTCAGCCAATTCTTCAGGTTCTCTTATAATTATGTCGACTATTTCACTAGGAAGAACACTAGTCAAACACGCCATCCATAGAGAGGTTTCCATATTTACCCTCTTCATTACTCTCTCAAAATGTACTAAATATAATCCAATGTCGTCATATTTCAAATAAAAATTTCTTACCTGAGTCTTCCAGTCTATTTTCGGGCTGATTTCCACATTGGGCGCGTTTTGAGCAATTGGTGATAACGATTTGGCTTCAATTTCCAGCTTCTTTATCGCCAAATCATGTTCTCGCATAGCATTTCTTTCTGCAAGTTCAAATTCTTCTTTACGTTTTAGAGCAGCTTCCTCTGCTTTTCGATCGGCATTTATGTTACCGATTATTCCATGTATTATATCTTCATCATAATTCCTACTTTTCTTGATCAAACTTATCAATTCCACGACTTTATTATTTTCTCCGATTTCCTCTCCAAGTTCCACTGCAACGATTTCTAAATCCTTTTTTCGTAATCTCGCAAGTAAAGACATCTTTCTAAAACTATACAATTATCCACTTCTTATCCCACTTCTGAATTATTAACTTATAAAACAAGACTAAATTCTTAGAATAACGAAATCACCATTTTTATTTTATCAAGCTCGAATTTTTCACACTGTTGCCAAACACATCAACATAAAATAACTGTTGCCACAAAAATACAATGCCGTTAATAATTATCTTACATAACTGCCCAGAATTACTGCCCATGAGCAGTCGAAGACAGGACGATTTAATAAATTTATTAGCATAGTTTCCAAAATAAATAATTTTTTTAAAAAAATGCTAATTTTATGAATTATAAACTTATTTTAATGATCTATGATTCTTCAGAATTAATGCTCACTAATTTTTTTATGAAACTTATTTTGTCAATAGCAATTTTAAGAAAATATTTTTAAGCATCAAGAACAAATATATTAAGTAATATCTACGATAAAAATGCCTTATTTAAATCTAAATTCCATCAGCACAAATATTGTCAAAAAAAATCAACAATTTTCTTTTGATAAAAGTTTAAAGTACGTCTCTTTTTAAAAAATAATTACTTTTTGAAACTTATCTCCTAAATCTTTTTTTCCATTTAAAAAATAGTTTTCTTCGGTATTAATGCCCAATAAATTGTTTTATGCAACTTAGTTTCTCAGGATTTAACGCTACGCAGTATTTAAAACTAGTTTCTATCAGCGCAAATATTGTCAAAAATATCAACAATTTTCTTTTTGATAAAAGTTAAAAGTACGTCTCTTTTTAAAAATATAATTACTTTTTGAAACTTATCTCCTAAATCTTTTTTTTATTCTAAAGAATTAATTTTTTTTTTCAGTGAAGTTTCAATTTTTATACCAGAATTTCCGTCCTAACACTTAGATGGCCTTTATCTTCACGAGATTTAATTCACACCACTCAAGAAGAATCGAAATCTTATTTCAATATCGCAAAAGAGTCGAACTGATTTCAACGGATTTAGCTCTCTTTAATAAGATTTTCTTTAGGCCGCGAATTAGTTTTCGAAATGCTTTGCGGTGAAAAGCCGCCTTTTGGGACTTCTTCGATATAGCGAGGGGAGCTTCACTTTAACATTCGTTAAAAAAACTTTGACACGGAAATTCGACTTAATTCAGCATGAGCTACGCATTTATAAAGCTCTTGGTGGATTTTTTAAGAATAATTTTTGGTTGAAGCAACTTATTTTAATGTTATGTTTTAACAGTTTCTTTGAATTTAAAGACTGTCGTTTAGAATTCAGTTATTTATAATATTTAGATTGCTATTCTACAAGGCAGGAATTTACAATTTCAATTTTATTGCATTGTTCGAAATATATGTATCTGCATTTAATACTATTTAGAACTAGTTTATTTTGTGAATTTTTTTTTACGGCTACGAAGTAATAAAAAACATTTATCAATAAGATAACAGAGTATAAGGATTAACGAGAATTTGCATGAAAAGGACAAATGGTAGAGATATTTGATAATAAACGGCAAATTTTTTTTCTTCATTTTTTATGCTGCTCAGTCAAACATTCTGTTACGCTAAACCTAAATACCTTCTTGGCCCATATAAATCTGGTCGGAATTAAAATTATCAGTATGGCTTCAAGACAGCGATTTGCAGTTTTTACTAAATAGAGCCTGATTGTTTATAAAATTACTGAAAAAAAATAGACACCGATTTATTGTTGTGATTCCTGTTAAATGTTAATTTTTAAGACTGTTTCATCTAGAGAATGGTTTATTCATTTTTGATGCTTTTACTTTAGAATGAACGATCTATGGACTACTAACAACTCTTATTAACTTGTGTTTATAAGGTTTTTCTCTTCTTTTCAACCCCTAACGTGCTATGTATTTTAAATATATTAACGTCTCTATTTTAAAGCAACACTAGGATTTATTTTGGGACGGTTTTCGTAAATTTGAACTGCAGGCAGGTGACGGGCAGGGATGGCACCTGAGTTGGTACTACCATCTCCAAACTTTCACACAACACGAGAACGTTTGGCTCGAACGGATTTAACAGGTATCAGATCAGCTCACATGACGATTCTTCGATGGAACTGGTACTCGAATCTTTTTTTGACATTTGCTGAATTTGGAAAGGGTATCTTAGGAAGTTTATTGGGAAAGGGCATTTTCTTAAGATCTATCACAATATCGAAGGAATATTGTAGGTGCTAGGTTTTTGTCCCTGCCCTTGAATCTTGAGAGTAGTATTGGCCATCCATGTTTGAAAGGGCGTGTTAGAAATAATTGAATAAAAAAGTGGATAAAAAATCCAGATATAATGTAAAATTTAAGAATAAAGTAATACAGAATAATTAAAGGGGAAAAAAGGAAATTAATTAAGGTTTAAAATATAAGTGATATCATTGTATATACATGGGCATATACCTTTTTAGCAATGCTGATCTATATATAGTCATAAAAGATGCAGTTAATGCTCAATTATGTAGCGATGACATTCTAGATCCAAATGTTTGCTCTAACGCAGATGTTGTGAGCGATTCGTTTAGCTAACAAAAGGACATTACTAGAATCCACACATTTCAGTTAAGGAAAGATGACCTGCCCGAGAGGAGGATGGAACGTGTAGATTATTTCTCAGCAACTGAATCCGATTGAGCATGTTTACGAGGCCTCGGGGAATCGTATTGGTGGACTTGATCACTTGCTGTTCTCATAAGATCTTTCGATTTGCGTTGGTGTAGCAATGGGCTTTGCCACTAACTGAGGGAGAGAACACTGTCATTTTGAATGAGGAACATAAATATGGTCTCTATAGAGGTGTTGGAGACAATCACGTTCTTTTTTGAAATTGATGACAGATTGAAATTAGATACAAAGTTATTTATCCTTTATCATATGTTATTTAAGAAAAAAATCTTTTGTTTTTCTTGTGAGTATACATTGACAAAATCCGCTTGATTATGTTCAAATGTTTAGAATTTCGTGGTCTCAATATCTTAATTTTAGCTTTATATTTAAAAACTAGTATACAAAACCTTCTGAAATAAAATTTTATTCCGAAAAAGAAAAAGAAATGTCGTTGTAGTCATTATCTTCTAGTAGTTATATGATACTATCGGATTTCTTAGAAGTCATCCATTCTTTTCGCAATACGATTTTCCTTTCTGCAGCGGACAGACTTTCAATGTTTGATTGATTAGTTTATTCAGTTTTAATTTCTTCTCAATTCAAAGAAAAAAATGCAAAAAAGATTAAAATGAAATGTGCTATGCATATTTTAATGCGACATGTTAGAACATCATTTCTTGAACGGCCAAGCACTACGTGCTCGTGCAAGTTAAATTATATATTTATTCATTTTAATTGTTTCATTGAATGAGTCACTTTAGTATTGCAAACGATCTAAAAAGTTTTATCTTGCATTTTTTTAAAATTTCACATTTCCTATTTATTTCATTTCCTGTAATCACATGCTCAAAATGACATTTTTCTAGGCTTTATTTGCTGTAGTCATGAACTTATTTTTTATGAATCAGAGTTTTTGTAAATGCAATGCCAAAGCGTTATTAAAAGCTGATTTTTTGAGATGCTGGTGCAAATAGTAAAAATTTTATTTTTCGCCTATGGATTTTTGTTGACGCCAGAAAACCTCATTCTCAAAACAATATCATGTTCTGACATGATAAAACTAAGACTGTTGGTATATATTTTTAAAAATCTCAATTTAGCATATCATATCAGATTCTGTTTTTATCAGTGAGAAGAAAAGGATATCAAAAACGTTTTTTCCTCCCATCAATTGTTCTAACTGTAACCGCATTTCCAAGCGAACTTCCTTTTCTTTCTCATGCTTTATGTATGTGTGTCAGTGCTCTCTCAAATCAAAAGATACAAATGCAACATTTTACGATTTCCAGCCTGAGGCTAACCACTCAAACATTCTTTTTTCTATCGGCAAGTTTTCAGAGGAAGAAATTTTGTTTTCTCTTTTTTCATTTGTTTGTTTAAATTTTATGGCTTTTTAGTAGAGAGTGTACCTGTTTTTTTCTGTTTCATTGTATTTTTATTTGATCAAAACTCTTTTTGTTTTATATCTCTTACAAAAGTATACTAAAACCCAAAATTTTGAAAGTTTTCAAATTTTGGTAGCATACTTTTCGACTACAAAGCAATCCCAAGATCACACAGCATATTTTTGTTTTTGAACCATCTTGTTTTCATGCTTCTCTACACATGCTTAACATTTATAATATCGGTATTAAATATATGTGCCAAATTTTATCAATCTAGCATTTTCGCTTCGTTTATTTCACGTTTATTTATATTCGAAAAATCGGGCAGACAGACTTCAATTGAATATCGTTTGTTCGAAATTTTAAAGTTCATAGTAAAGGTTATACATCAAAATTCACCAGTATGATTCGAAGAGAATTTTAGTTACTTTTGCAGCAGATGGACTGATATTTTCCGAAAATGTGTTTTTCGAACGCAGGGATGTCTAAGCGTGAACATTCTACAAAATCTGAGCTCTAATTTTTTGACGGTCACAAAACTTTATACTTCATACTCGAGAAAGTAAAAAAAATGAATTTTGGAAAGATTATTCAGCAAATTAAAATATTATATTTTGGATATAATACGAATTCGGAAGAAAAACTTCAGAATAAACTGCTGAATAAAAATAAGTTTGCTAAACTTTTCCCCAGAAATTACTAGCTTAAAAAATCGTGATAATTGAGACAATTTATTCAAAACAGGACCAAGAAATAAAATTATTTGATCACTAGAAATATTTATGTTGCATATTTATTTACATAAAATTTTTATTTCATCCTTTTTGCGCGTAGGTGATCCGAATTAATTGAGCATGCCGCTGCAACTTAACTCACTGAGCAAGTTCTTCAATTGCACCAATGTAGAAGATAAGATATTCTGTTCGTAAAAATATCACATTGTTCTTCCTTTAGACCTTTATTTTTAAAATTATTACTTACTTGATTAAAATACTCTTTAATAATTAAATACAATTCGACACAGAAACAAAACAACACAAATATAAGTGCGTCAACGCAGAAGATTCAATATTCTGCTTACGAAAATAACTCGAATCTTGTTCCTTTGAAAATTTGTCTTCAAAAAATTGAGTTCACTAATTAAAATACATATCCACACTTGAATATTATTCTATAAAGAAAAAACTACAAAAATTAAAAAAAATGGTACCATTCAGTTACATGCAAAAATAGAGTACACAAAATATCTGAAGAATCCTTCATTTCACAGAAAGGGTGATATAATAAAGGAGGATAATTGAAAAATATTAAGAAATCTGGTGAAGTTACGGAATGGTTCGAATGATGCACGTTTCCAATGGTCCCGCTCGTTTTATTTAATCGTTGCTCCGCTCTGTTTTGTAATAGCAGATGTTAATGAAATAGAATATCAACCTTTTTAGACAGCTGGCGCCGGATTATAAAAATAAGTCGTCTGCTTGAGAGCCGATTTGTCTGTCTGATAGAGATATTTATAGAATACTACTGGTAAATGAATACGGGAAATCGAAAACAATGAAACGAGCAAAGAAGAAAGAAATCGTGGGGTTTATGAAGAGAATTTTCAAAGAGTACGATTTTTTTATCAAACTAATTTTAAGTTGTCTAAATTAAAGAAAATAAATTTTGTAATTAAAAAAGGCCGCATAATGTAGTCTGTGTAGATATCAAATTGACAAAATCTATCACTGATTAATCTGTTCAATTTTGAGCCTTATTATTTTATACATATACGTATTTTGTTAAAATATTTTAACGAAAAACGTCAACAATACAATCACAATTATGATAATATGTGAATAAAATAACCTTGAAATATGTTTTAAGAAATGAAATTAAGAGTTAATGAATTTGGAAGACTAAACATATTTTAAAACCATCTTTTAATACTAGAATGACCGTCGGTGTTGATTGGACATTGGAGCCTGTTTAGTTTTTTCTTCTTTCCACATTTTAGTAGAGAGTTCGAAAATTTTCCCTGAGTTTTAATCATTTTACACGAGGATTAAGCACAAAAAGTTTTGTGGCTCTAGGTTAATTAACAGAAATTTTCAATTAAATATACCTAGAGCGTCCGCTGGTGTCATTTCGAAACCAAGGCAATTTATCATTACAAATAGCAGTCGATCAAAAAACGATAGTTCATCAAGTAAAACAAAATTCCCAAAGCACTTTTACTCGTTTGTTTAACCTTGAATGCAGTGATGCTGTGTTCACTGGACATGAATCAATTATTCTGAAATTGTAGTATCTAAATGTTTCGTTACTCGGCATTTGCTTATCTACTGACAATTTTGTTTTCGATTTTTGGAGCTTGTGTAGAGTAGACACCCTGAAACAATAGCTCAAAGAAATGGTCTACGCCCTGATGAAACTGCTAATTTAAGAGAATGAATCGGATGGAGATGATGATCTGTCTTGCTCTAATTTCGATTTCGATGAAGACATAGACATAAAATTGCGTGAAAGTGACTGAGAAGAATCTGAAAAATTTGTAAGCAATTTGTTTTATTATTTTTTATGATATAAAGAGTCATAACAATTCACAATTACATGAAATAATATTAAAAAGTCTTAAAACTAAAATCTACAAAATAGTAGCCCTGCAATTATTTAGTTATTACAATTATTTTATATATTTTATATCACGGTGTCGAAACGACAGCGGCAGACTTTTGAGGGTAATCTAAACCTAAAACATTCTAGTTTAAAATGTTTTTCTCGGGACTGCAAGTCTTTTCACTATGAATTACATCTTTAAGTTTGGAGGAATTATTATAAAAACTTATAATATTTTAATATATTCCCAAATGATTTATTTAGTTCTTTTCCAAGTTTCTGCTTAGCTCAAATAAGAAAAATCGCTTCCTATCAAAAAAGGTTTTAACTAAAATGCAGTTAGAAAGGATAAAAATATTTTGTAAAAATTCAAATTTAAATGAAATAATAATAAAATAATCAATTCTGTTTGAAATGTCTTTTCAATTGATAATAATTAAAAAATTGAAATTAGAATTTATGAAGATTTCAAGTTCTAATGAATTAGATATTTTTTCTTTTATTTGAAAAAGTTATCAGCTTAGCTGTTAATACGCTTACAAAATTACGTAATAATTAAAATTTCAAATTCCTGACAGACTGCATAAAATTTACTGGGGGGGGGGAGATTCACCAGCCTCTCAGATAAAACAATTCGTAATATTTTTTTGGGCAGATGAGGCCTGATACTAAGGTTTCGGCTTTGAAACTGAAGGGTTTCTGGTTCGCAACCCGATGCCTTCAAAAAACATTCTTATTAGAAGCCTTAGTGAACTTTAAATCTATCGGGATCAAACACCCTTTTGTTGATGCTCTGTAAAAGTTTGGAAGGAAGAGTGCGAGTATAGGTGTCGTCCTCGTCTTCTGATCGTTTTCAAAATTAGGTCGGTTTCAAAAGAACCCTAGTGTTGATTTAAAACGGGACGTTAATAATACTAAATACTACATAATGTATTAATAATACTAAATTGAACACAATGTATTATTATTTGTGATCACATTTTATGTAACATAGTATTTTCATATAGCAGTCGAAATTCAATTTTAAATAAAAAAATTATAAAAAAAACCCTATTTTATGAGTAAATTTTTAAAAAAGATAAATAAACAATCAAACAAGAATAATGATAATTTCTTTCGTTGTTTGTTTTTGAGGATTTTCAATATATGCAGTAATTAATTTTAAAAAGAAGTTTAAAAGGGCCTTTGATCGATTGTTTCTACAATTTTTTTTAAAGAGAAAAAAATTCTTACATTGAAAATTGTGATTCTGCTCTTTAACAAAATGTTTACTCGTCTTAAAAACTTTCTTGGCAGAATGTTAAAAAAAAAAGGTATCTTTATACTGACTTTTTTCGAAGTGTTTTCTCTAGAGAAACAATTTTTCACTGACTTGAATCTGTTGATATTTATTTTTTTTCCTTTGAGAAAAAAAGGCCTGCAATCAAGTCGCTATAGATAAAAAGCAAGATTTTCTTCCGAGAGCAGAATCATTCGTGCTAAAAGTAGCTTCCCAAAATTCCTAAAATCAGTCTGAAGTTTGAGTTTCCATTAGATACATCGGATTTTTTTCTTTTGCTCCCTTTCAGATATGTATTTTTAAAGAAATTCTGCTCTTTCACACGTGGGAAATTGATTTTTGAAGCAAATTAAATAAATGTACTAACGGATAAAAAATGACAAAACAAACCTTTTTTGAAGTTTTGCAAAATGGAGTTAAAATACATAAAATGTTAAGTAAAATTACTTTTTATAAGTAAATTAAATTTTTTTATCAATAATTAGAAGTTATATAAAAAATTGATAAATATTTGTCTCTGACCTTTTGAAGTAAGTATTGTGCTACATGGAGTACAAATATTGTTATTCTAATTGCCAATGAAGACTCGTCGGGATTAGTGTTTTAATCAAAAGATTACTATTACGTATTTATCATGCTACTTTGTGTTAACGGTTCCTTCAGCAAATTATCTTTAAAATACAAAAATAGAGAGCCACTTCAATTTTAGTTATTTAGAAACCATACATCGTAATATTCAATGTGTTAGGTGTTTCTCTAATTTTCTGGTATCTCGTCTTGATTTGAACTCTAATTTGAAACAGGAAATGATTAATAAACTAACTTGTTTGATGAATGAAATGTTCCTTCAACTTTCAAGATTTATATGTGTGACTGAATTTGTTTCATATTTACATAATTTTTATTGAATTATTGTTTAATGATTCAGTATTAAAGGAATTGTGTAACATTAAGGGAAAAAAATTAAGTTAAAAGGCACGCAAAATATTCTTCTCCCTTCACTTAGATTTCGTCTAGAGAAACAGCGTTTAAAACGAACGAATTTTTGAAAAAAGAATTGTATCGTTATCTGATCCTAGTGTTAAACCTTAGCGATTCTAAAAATTAAAAAAAAAATATTAAATTTTAACTTGTTTCTAAAAGAAACTTAAAATAGAAAAAAAAGAATAATGCGAAAGTTCATATTTTGGAATAACATTCCACCGGCCATCATTCTGGAATTCTGCATGAAATTTCTTTTATTCATATAATTTCCAATTTATTTGTTTCAAATTATGTATTAAACTAAGAATTTCATTTAAAAAACATTTACATAAGCAGCATTATTTCATACTACTAAAATTATGCTTATTTCTTTTATAAAGTATTCCAGAATGAAACAAAGAATAATTTATAAAATTATGCATGGAAAAATAAAAAATAAAAAACTATTTAAAATTTGTATACTCTAGCTGGTCTCCTTAGAACTTTACATATCTAAGGCATTCTTGTTAACTTGGTTTATGCAGAACTGCATAGAAAAAAATCTTTTAAAATAATTAATGCTTTTCACAGCCTTTTGGATGCTGTTTTTCATCAACGTACACTTTTATCTCAAATCAGTGGTCTAATGAGTCATAATTGTATATATTTAAGAGTATTCTATTATTACTTTGCTTTTTTTAAAAAATAATTCCATTATTATTAGAACAAGCTTTGGGAAGCATTCATAAATGCCCAACAGTTTTAAGCTTGCTTTTGAACTTTTTTTTATCAACATTTGTTAGTTTTATAATGTACATTTACTTATAATGCAAAAAATGTTGAAATCAAGAAATCGGAAATTATAATGGTTTTATGATGGATTAAGAATATTTACAATCTTAGGCTTTGAAACGTTTGGCTGAATCTGGAAACAATGTTTCTCTTCATTTCTCTACACTATGAATAATAAGGCATTGAAATAATTTCAATCCTTGTATGGCTATTTTACATTAATAACAATTATGTTTTATGATTATTATATAAATAATTTTAATCTGTTAAATAAATATTTGTTGAGTAAAGATTGTTCTTCGAATTCAGTAATTTTAAAGTTAACTTAAATTTCTAATGAATTTAGATATTACGTAATTTCCTAATGAAATTTCAATAAAAAATTCTCCAAATTCGGAAAAGTTGGCAGTTATTTTTTGCAAAATTCAATTTTCCAAGCAGCGTCTTAGATGCCTTAGAAATAGTGACGATAGATGCAAAAAATAATAATTAAAATGTGAAAATCAGTTTTTTAATGAAACATTTATGCTTAGTATGTGCATAAGACTTTTAATAATTGATAACTATGTATTTTTAATGGAGTTCCTTTGAAAAGGTTGAAATTGCTTTCCAGCTAAAAGGAAATTCATTTGATGTCATGTAAAAACGAATCTAAAAATAACATTTAACTATAACTTTTCTTGCAATTTTTAATTAAAAAGTTTTCCATAAAGAATGTAATGTTTGAATGAATAACATTTCTCTGTTTTACTCTAAAGGTGAAATTTGATACAGCGCATTTCTGATGAGATGTTGGTAGATTCTGTCGGCATATAGAAATAGCTGGATGTTACTCATTACACACATACCGATTTTGATCTTTCGATATCATGCTTGCTCATCATTTATACTTCTATCAAAAAACTTTAAAGCGAAGAAAAGAGGAATAAATATTGATTGTAATTTGAAACTAAACAATACTTTACTTGTCTTGACAACATCCTAATAAAAATATTATACATAACAATTGCTAAGGAACAAGAATAAGTAAAAGCTTTAAATAATCTCTTCCCTTTTCCACAATCTTACATAATTTTGGAATAAACAACATTAGCTCGCATCTCAAGATTTTGAAAGAGGAAAATGAAATTTATTATAGAGAATAAGGATATTTTTATTTATAAGAATTATTTAGAAGAACCATTTTATTTGTAGAAGTTTATGAAAGTCCATTTATATTAGCTTAACAATGAGAATAATTGATTTACTCTTCAACGTGCTATTTTCTATGATTTATCTATAAAATATATCTTAAAAATATATCAAAATAAAATAAACTTGAAATATTGAGGAATCTAAATCAATTTCCTTTCTTTTAAATGATGGATCTTGGTATAATTAAAGCTTTGAATGCAGCTCATTCTTTCAAATGGTATTTTTAAAAAAAATTTAACATGCCAATTATTCCTAAAATGTCAATGCCATTTAAACTTTTTCTGCCTGAACTTAGGTACATAATTTTTTAAAAGGAATGGACTGACATTTGCGAAGTTTTGAGGACAACACTTTTGATTGCTGAATATATCGACGATATACTGTTAAAAATAAGAAATATAAAAACAATTTTTAAAAATCAATTCCTACTTTGGATATTAGGAAAAATTTAGATAGTTAGGAAATTTTTTATTTTAGTTACTTTTTATTAAATAACTAGCCGCCTTTGGCGACCAGTCGGTTCGCCAGTATTAATGCTCGCTAAAGTTTGCTCGCTAATATTTTATGTAGCTGTGCCTCATAACATGTTTTTCACCAAAGTATTTTTAAACCAAACAAATTTTGGTAATCATATAATTCATTTATAGTATTATTTAGTTTAATTTTCTTCAAATGATCTGTTCACTGTACTACTCATCTTTCTCTATCTATCCGAGCAATGATTGTCCCGGAATTGATATTTTACTTAAATGGTGGAGGGAAAGGTCTAAAATTCTGTTTTTATAGAATAATGAGATTCAAATTTTCATAAACGTAAACACACTAAACAAATAAAGACACGGTTTTCAAGAGATGCAAAAGCTTAAAAACAGCTTGGAAAACTCCTCGCACAGAAGAAATAATGGTGACACACACACCCTTCTTTTCTTTTCTATCCTTTTTTTCTTCACTAATTTTCTTTCTACAAACCCTTTTTGCCTTCTGTTATTCTTTTTTTCTTTATTTATTACTTTATTATGACTTAATTTTGAGCAGACATAGATTAAATATCCATACAGACTAATAATAAAAGCAACTATTTTCTTTCTTTTTTAAACATTCCCGTTATCTATGAATGAAAACCAACTGACTTCACGCATTTCTTTCTAAACAAATGATAATTTATTACTTCCTGCTATCTTACTCGGTGTGGGGGAAGGAAATGAAGATTTTTGGCGGGAAAGTAAGAAAAGTGTCGTTTTAACTATTTTCCTCGCAGTTTTTTCATTTTTTCTCTCCATAAGAACCATCCTCGTGTCTTAACGAAAATATTAAAATAAAAATTAGCCGAATCGGTCCAGCCGTTTTCTAGTTTTGCGCTTAGCAACACATTTCGAGTTCCATTTTTATTAATATAGATGAAACTTTTTGTTCTCGTGTTCCGCTTTACAACGGAAGGCAGGATGCAGTAGCTTCTGAGGGTAACAACCCCTCAGCACCCGAATTACGATCGCCTTCTACTGAGTACCGCCAGTGGTATAACTCCAGACAAGGAGACCTTTATGACCAGGTTCGAACTCGCAGCTCAAGGGATGCAAATCCAACTCCCTACCAGCCAGGCTTTCCCTACCTAACAATTACAACTACTATAAAGGCGAGAAGGTTAGTTTTTTTATTAATTAATAAAAGATTAATGAATTAATATTTTAAAAAACTGTATTATAATCAAATCTCATCCACTTCAAGTTTAAAAAATTTACTTTAAAATTACTAAAAAAAA
>JAOUZG010040507.1:750007-772985 GCA_026289955.1 Argiope argentata
AATTATTTGTATAAATATTTTTTATAAATAATTTATTTTTCATGGTATATCTCGGCGTCGTTGAGCGCTTTCTATGTGCCAGATTTTGTAAGTTCATTTAAAATAAGTCTGTTACATTAATAGGGGATCTTGTAAACGCATTAAGTATTTTTTAAACTTTGGGAGATTATAATAATCCTTGATATTTTCTGATAAATAGGCATGTAAATCATTTAGTGATGCGCATGTGGGTGCGATTTCAGAAATTGTCGATGAAAGATCTTGCTTAAGTTTTAAATTTCCCTTCACTCTTTATGATATTCCCGATACTGATTCTCTTGGGTATTGAGAAGCTGAGGAGCTCTAGTTTCGATGTATATTAAACTTGTTTATTTGATTAGTTCATTTGATTCAATAGAATTGATTTGCTTCATATTTCTGAACACAGAATTTTCCCTATTAACCCAGATTTTATTTTTACAATCTTTTAATACAACCAAGCCTTAAACATTCCAGGTTATAATTTCCATATAAACTTGACTTGCAATAATTTACTGCATCTATCAGTATGCGTAAGCAGCATTTAGAATTTAAACAAAATAATTTCCGTTTAAATAAGATCTACATTCATCTCTTTCATTGCATATTTGCAGCAATTTAATAGGTAAACAATACATATCAAACAAACGTGGTACGCATTTGAACTTGTATTGGTGTAACATTGTGAATAGATATTTTCGGATACTAATTTTTATTAAAATTCAGTGAGAAATCGGCTGAACAAATTTAATTCGCCGTCTTGTTTGAAAATGGAAATAGTTAACCCTTCACCAGTTTTGATGATTTTCCACGAAGAATTCAGCTAAAGATTTTTTAAAATTGTTTTATTCATTGCATGTATTTTAATTTTATAACTCATATAAATTCAAACTTTTATAATATAGCTGTAATTTTAACATGTCTGATAACAGAAAAATAATATAAAATTGATTATAAAATGTAATGATTTTATTTAAAGTAATGCTATTACTTTAATAATAATTTGTCTAGCAATTTATTTAACATTTAATTGTAAAACAAATAAATGGCAAGTCAATTGTTTAAAACAATGCAGACTAGATTTTATAAAATGCAGATTATATAACAGAAGTTGCTTATTTGCTACTCCGTAAGTATTTTGGCAAATATGTTTCTAGAAATGGCTGTAAAACAAAAATAAATTACATAAAAATCTGCTAGATGGGTACTTACTATTTGTTCGTTATAAGGCTTATTTTTTTTAAAGTCGTAATTTTTAGACTTTGAAGAAGTTGCTACAGTGAGATTTATTAACTATTCATAATTAATATTTTTTTCATTTATTTTAAGTATTTTATAATTAATAATGCTTGATTGAAAATTTTTTGCAAATTACACTATGCTATCGAGGAAAAAGAGATTTTTGAAAAATTAATTTTTTTATTAAGTTTATCGAAATAAGAACTTATTTTCTGAATAATGTGCAAGTAAATTATTCTACAAAGTTTAGCATACCTATTTTATTCAACAGCGTTATTTCTTTAAAAATTACTAAAATGGGCCGAAAAATTTGACCAAATAATTAATAAAATCAGTGTCAATTTTTTTCAAATTCCTGTGAAAGTTTTGTTTTTCCGGAATATTAATTAAACGTTTGGTATAAATTCATGTGGAGTTAACAAAATTAATGAGATATGAAAATGTATAAAGGTCACACTTTAAACAAACCAGTTTTTAATTATCATTTGCTTATTCACTAGTTGAAGATAAAAAATTGTTTTTAAAATCAATTAATAAGTCTATCTTAATTCGAGATAGATTAGGATGGATGAGATTGTGTGATGAGACTATCACTGAAAATTTCTCGAGAAATTATTTATTAAAGCTTTATATATTATTAGCAAAGCTGCTTAATTATTCTATCAACCACTTTGCCAAAAAATCATTCTAATTCAGAATAAAAATATTTTTGTGCTGTTTTAGTGGTTTATATAGTTTATAACTCCTTGTTTTACCAAAAGTGGAACTTAATCAAAAAATAAGTCTTCCAGCTTCGAAAGATTCTTACAGCTTTAAAATTATTCTTTTAAATAGAAAACATTAGCGAGTTAGAGCCTCAGCCATTACCCAAGGATAAATCGAATAGCAGGTACGACATGTATTAGTGTTCCCAGTATTCAGTATTTAAAGATATTTTGTTTCTCAAGATATGTGTAAAATTTATTCTGTAGAATCTAAGAGATGAAATTTGAAATTTATTGCAAAAATGAGAAATTGAATCTTCAATTTGCTCGAAAAGTTGTTATTCTCAAAATTTACTGCACCCCTCTTTTTCCCGATCGTTTGAATTGGGTTTGGGTTGATGTCCCATCCAAGGGGGGGATAAGCGACATTAATGCATTCATAATTGAGCTATTCGCGTATGGAGTTCTGAGAACGATCTGTGTTATTCTGTGTAAACGTAATTAGAAATTACAAAAAAATGTTCAACATCTTGAATTAGAATGAATTCTTATTCCTGAGCGCTTTTTAATTTTTTTTGTGTAATTCATTTGTATTTTAAAACTGCATTCTTTTATTAATTAAAAAAATTGACAACGTGAATGAAATTAAACGAAACGAAGGATCAAATCAAATCTCCCTCATTAGTACATGTTAGGATAGTAAAACTAAATCTATCAAAGCCTTCATAAATAAAAATTTATAGCTAAATTCCGCTTTCTTTGAGATTTTTGTAAGGGGACTAATTAGAATGATTATACTTGTGAAAAGAAAGCTGAAGTTTCTAAGTTTTTCATAAGCTAAATAGTTTCTTGAGCAAAAATTTTTGTACAACCAAGTCTTATTTTTGGAGAAATGTCATATTATATTTAAAAAAAATTCTAGAAACCATATTTAAATTTTTGCAATGTGTTTCGTAATTAATGATTGAAATATATTTTAGAATTGAAATTGTGATAATAGTCAAATTCAGGCGATACCCACAAAAATGTCTTCTTTCCGCTACAGGAATGTATAAATAAAAATATCAAGAGTGATGACCAAAAAATTTCTCGTATGTTTCAAATGATTTGTTATACTCCTTTTCTAATATAACTTAAAATTGACTTTGGTTGGAAACAATAGTGCCATTGGCGCTCGGATTTTTATTTTTAGTCCTACACTTGAGAGCTGCGTGCTCTTCATAGTGCTATAGTGAAAAACTAAACTCCAGTATTTGCGTATTATTCACTGTACTTCACTGGGGAACAACGCTTTTAGTAAGAAACCTTTAACTGTGATATCTGGCGGATGAGTCGCTGAAAAGTCGCTCATGCACAAAAAAAGAGACATGTTTTGGATGTCTATTTACCAACCTACTGAATTCAAAATCTGACACGACTATAATAGTATTGAGAAGATAACTTATGCAAATATCATTTGTAAGTCATTGTAGTTTTGAGTTGTGTTTGTATTTGGGCGAAATTATAGATCGACGGATGATCAATTCTTTAACATATTTGGTTTCAAATTTGGTACAAATCGATACTTTAAATGCTATTTTCTTTGTATCAAATATTATCCGACTATCTTTTTAAAATTTGGGAAGTAAGATATTTTCTTAAGACAGCCGGTCAGACTTCCTCTGAATGGATTTAATTCAGAATTTACAACTTTTCTCATTTCTTTTAAAGACTGTAAAACTTTCTTCGGCTATATCAATCGTGTTTTAACTATCCCGTTTATAAGTAAACAAAGACTATTCAAAAAAATATTTTTTTATATTTAAAAGTGGGTATCTGAAACGTTAGAAATTAATCAAAAACTTGAGTTCCAATTTGTTTTTGTCAATACGCCTTTTTTGTGCACTTCGTATATGAGGAAGTTCAAAATGCTATAAGGTGTTGATTGAGCTCAAAAATGAATCTACATTTTAGTTTCTATTGATAATTCCCAATCGGATAGATTTATGTGACCTTTTGCGTTTCTGAGTTTTCGTGCCCTTATGTACACGGCAAGATAGAACAAATTTGATAAAATCAACAATTTGCGTATTACGAATACATATGATTTGAATGTTTTTGTTAAGAACTTCTGAGTTAAACAAGGTAATAAACAAACAGATTTCATCAAAAAATTCTTTGGTATTTAGGAATTTTGGATTTTCAATTTACGTATTAAGGTTATTATATGTCTGATCTGATTTGTTTGTAAAAATCCATTTCGAATTATGAATAGATATAATTCCCGAGAAAATTTTAAACAAAGTTTTATTTACGTAAATCCGAAATGTAAATTTGTCTAAATTTTGTGATTAATAGTTTCCAAATACTTTTTAAAGCTAGAAATTAAAAAGAAATCATATACGTTGTTTTTTTTCTTTTCCCTGTTTACCAAAATTCGTCGAAATTTGTCATTGTGTGAATATCTGTGGTTCTAAAATTAATTAATAATTAGAAAATAAAAAAATTGAAGAGGAATAATGATTTTACTCTAGGAAAAGCATTCAAATTAATATTTTTACTTCTTTACTACTTCAATTGTTTTTAATCTTATCAGTTTGGATAATATTTTAATAAATGTATGTAATTTCTTTTTGGGATAAGATAAGTCATAGTTATTACTTTTAAGAAATAATTTAAAAAGTTATGCGAAATTGGATTAATCATTTAGAATAGAAAAGATCAAAATATATTTCACTTTATTGGATTAACATCACTTTAGAATGAGATAATCTTATTTATTTATATAAAAAATATTGACTTTGTTGTCTTAAACTAAAATTTGGTTTAAAAAATGATATATAAAATCTTTTGAATTGTTTAAATTTCAATAGAATGCATCATTTATGAACTTTTACTTTCATATATTTATTTAGATCACCAAATTTGATAATGGTTGGCGAATTCGGATTCGGACTTAGCGACTCAGACTCTGAAAGCTGAAAATACGTTTATACGCCGGTAAGGTAACATGTATTAATTTTTTACTATAAGTGCCTGAATAATATGATGATAATAAGTTCAACTACTTAATTATTCAATAATTAAAAAGTATTAACTGTATAATTTTTTACATTTGCAAGGGGTGAGCACGATGACGGAAATTGTGTTCTGGAGGGGATTTTGTATGTTGGTAATATGCCTTTAGAATATTAGGATTGCAAAAAATTTGAAACTCAATAACCACTCATTAACGAAAAATGAGTTTCTATTGAACCACTCATTTCACAGCCACTCATTAACAAGCTACCCTTCAAACCTTCAGCATTGCTTATATGCTTGCATATGGAAGCTATCGCTGGAAATCCTGACAGCGCGTTTCGGAGAGCATCCGCTGCTTGTCTGCGAGATCGGCGTTTTAGCCCGTACTCTCTTTTCTTTTTTCCAAAAATTTTTCTCAATTACTAAATAATTTTAATCAATATGCTTTTAATTTTTAATACATATAAAGTGTTCGTTCTCTTAATTTTTGAGTTATTTAACTTTATAGAGAAAAATGTCCAAATTAGATGTGTTTATTCAATAGAAAAATATTTAAATCCTATTAAGAGCTTACTAGTATTTTAACTTAGAATATTACTAATTTTAATATTATTTTAATACTATTTTTAATATTAAAATGTAGTATTAAATTTTTTAAAATTTTTATTTAATACTAATTTTAATATTTATTTTTCTTAATTTTATATATAAGCATTTCAACTTGATGCTCATTAATTTTTATTTTAATAATTTCAAATATTTCATATATTTGAATGTTTAAACATAATTTTGTCTAAAAAAATATTTTTACACGTGTTACTGGGAGTGTCATTAAAATTCAATTTTCAAATATTAAAATATAAACATGACTTTAAATGATAAATTATTTAAATGGTTATAATAATCTTAATTAAAAAATTTTTTAATTAAAATCGATTTTTTCTATCTCAATGAAACCTAATTTATAAAGTAAATTATGAGATTTGATTATTCATTATATATGGCAGGACTACGTCCCCAATATTAAAACGATAAGAAACAGAAAGCAGGTGTTAAGTTATTGAAATCAAAGGAAGATGCTTTAATATTTTAATAACATACGAAATTCCTTCGTACATTTCCCACCTTTCTGACGGAAGGGAAATATTTTTTAATTCAAAACGGAAAGTCCCTTTTTCTGAATAGTCATTTATCATCAGTTGTTAAAATATTTTGCTTAAAATGATTCTTCGATAAATATCAACTTGATTCTTTTGTGTTATTAAAAATAATTTCTGTAAATTCTTAAGAATAGTCTTAAAAATACATCTGTATTTATGATTATTTTCTTTTTAGAAATTAAATTATAATTCGAGTATCAAAAGAAAAATATTTATTTTTATTTACAAAAGTTAATAACTGATTGGAATTATTGGTAAATTGATAATTAAAATAATTTTGAAATTTTTCAAATAAGTGAAATTTATAATTTTTATTTTAAAAATAAATTATGATTAAGCACTTTATATGCATTCAATTTTAAAATATATCGTTTAAAATTATTTGAAAATTGTTAAATATTTTTGGTAGGAAATGAGGGGAAAAAAATCAGGGATCGAACCATGATCTAGTGGACTTATAGCAGGTGCTCTTCCGAGTGTGCCTTCAGGGTTGTCTTCACATAAGTGGCCGGATATTGCCTTTAAAATTTTATTGGATGAGTATCCTTAAGGCATATTGCCATCATTCGAAATCCCATCCCAAACATATCCTGTTTGTGACCACCCCTGGTTAGTCATTGCAAATCCTTGATAAGCAAAACATCGATTTTAAGAGGGTCATAAAAGTATCAAATTTTGTTTATATTAATTTTATTGAGAAAAGGCATGACAGGCTCTGAAAACGATTTGTGAGACGATACTTAATAACACGATTCAATCATTGTCATGTAAGTTATTCATTTATATTCACGTTGATATTAAAAGTAAATTATAAACAATACAAAAGTGGAATATATCGGAGTAATTGTCAAGGATTTTGAAATTCCTATTAAAGTGGCTAATGCACATAAGTGAACTAAGCAGGAAGGATAAGTAATGAAGTAAGAGTCTGATTTTAATATTTTGTTTTAATATCATTCTTTAATGCTTTATTTCCCTCAATTCTAAAATTATGAAGTTATGAGCACTTCACTTTATTTGTGACGCCCTTTAAAAACGAATATCACGATTCATCTTTACATTTATGCGTGATGTATAATTTTCTGTATTTCTACAAGTTATTACAGTTTTCATTGAACCACTATGGGCCATATTGCTTTTTTTAGAGCAATTCAAAATTTCTTCTAATTATACTTAAGGTTTCAGTTTATTAAATGAGTATTTCTTTCATCCATTGTATATTCTCTTGAAAATTTAAAAAAAATCTGTATTTTAATATTGGCATGAATATTAATTTTATTCGGACTAATTTTATGTGTTTGGTTTCGATTAACATTTTATTTCTAGAATTTTTTTGTTTATCTACAAATGAGTAAAACCAAATGAGTTAAACTTCCCTATAAAATAATGGAAATACTTATTTGAACTTTATGTAAATTGTGCAAATCTGAACATGCATCAAACATCCCATTGTAAAACTAAAGCCATTTTGGGACGTACCTCGTAATTCCAAAAATCGGTCAGATGAAGAGGATGAAATCTGTGCAGACGCCCTCTCCTCAAATTTCCCCACCCCAAAAAAATATACAAACAATTTCTACTCAAACTGTAATTTGGTTGTTACTCGACTATTGCATAATTAAGGAACGTAGTTGTCATAAGAAATCAAATGTCAATAATTATAGTGGTTTTGAACTTGCCGTTCTTGAATTTTTTTAGCGAATCAGCGATTATTTTTGCTAATGAAATTAATAATGAGTGGAGAAATTTAGAAGAGAGAAACAACGAAGATTTTGTACTGAGTGTAATTTGTGAAGTTGGTTGGTGATTAATATTTGACTCATACTGTTTACTTTAATCCTCGAGTCTGAATTATATCACCTTGGTTTATTTCACTCACAAAAAAAAATCAGTGCAAAGATTTGTTAAATCTTAGAGTGTAAACGCTTTTTTTCGGTTCAAGTGATGGCAGCTTTAAGCAGTGTCCAGCTGTAGAGATTCAAATCTATTAAACTTTCGGGTTTTTTCCGGTTGTGAGAGGAATTCTGTTGGCTAGTTTTATATTAGAAGACACGATATCAGTTGAAAAGTCTATAAAATAATTATTCGCATTCTTTTGAACACCGGGAATGCTGTTACTGAAGTCATATAATCGTTTCTGAATAACCATTTTTCGCTAAAAGTCCTTGTTCCTATGAAAAGAAGTAGGTGTTGCTATTTTGAAATTACGAAAATTAGTCACCGTAACGGTCATAGCTGGACTTATTGGTTTAATTTGATAGCATTTTGTATATAACAAAGGAATTTAAAATTTTATTTTTTCCTGGTATTTACTATTCTCGCTAATCTGTCTTATTTCGGATAACTTCTTATATAATTCTGCTTATTTATTTAATTTTAAAATTGATTTTATATAATGTAATATCTTTTATTATAACACTTATATGTAGATTCAAAATAGTATTTCAAAATTTGCCTGGTTTAATTTTTGATTGATTGTTTTATTTTCACATACACGTGTCCTCCCCGCTATATGCGTTGCGGACGATGAAATGGTTAATGAAAAATCTTATTTTATGAATTAATAAAAATCTTGTATCTTCGTTATCGACTACTTCCCTTAACTATGAATTTTCATTTAAAGAAAACTATTATAAGTAGTTATTAAAATTTCATATTCATTTATGGTATGATATTTGGACCGATATAAAAAGATAATCTATAGACCAGACAAAGTTTTAAAGAAAAAAAAATGAAATTTTTAAATGCTTGCTGTCATAAGGAGAATTAAATAATTTTCCTTTTTATTTAGGTTCTTGTTTCTCTTTCTTATATTTTGTTAACGTTATATGTTTCTATTTAGGTGCCTTTTTGTTTGCACCCGAGTCTCGTGACCATGTGAAGTCTCATAATCACGTTGATATTAAACAAGGGAGTCGACTCATATCACTAGTAAAATTTGATGATCGAGTCTCTGGGAAGTTGAATTGTTGGAATTCTTACATTTCCAAGGGATATATAATCTTACGTTTGTGAAAATTTTATAAAAAGTACTGAGCTCCTAATAATCTTGTAATTTCGTATGTGTGGATCAGCTCGACCAAAAATATTTGTGTAAGACATATTCTACGTGTGTTATGAAGAAAGAAATTATTTTTTTTCTTTAAGAAGCATGTGACCAATAATGCTTTGCCGCACTGAGAGATCCAGACAAGTTATCGATATTTAACTTATGTGCATAATTTCAGCAAAATCTACATAAGTTCAACTGGGTACACCTGTTTCACACTTATTTGATTTTGACTCTTAAAATGTGTAATTGACTTATTGTGTATATTCTACTGATATAGTATTCTGAATTTAAACTGACTGTGCAGAACTTTGACTGAACTTTGAAATTATTCAAAGCAATATCATTGAACTTTGAAATTGTTGGCTGAAACACAGCTCAAAAGTTTGAAGATTTATGATTTGAAGCTCTTATTTTATACCTAAATGCTGTAGCTTGCACTATATTCTCCAACTCAAAGAAACTATTTAAATAATATTACTTTCCCCCAAAAGAAAAGGGAGAATTTGAGAATGCCTTCAAAGGCTCATTGGACCCTTAACACTCGCATTCAGACGCTTTCTAAATTTATGAGCTGAATGCGAATGTTTTGGTGTTAGAAGATAAGGATGTCTTGGTGTCTTTTTTTCTCTTTGAGAATAACTTTCGAAAATTTGAAAGCAGAATTGATATAAAATTGAAAGTTGTATCAATTGAAAATATTGGATAATTTGACTGAAGTTATTGAAAATTAAGTTAATTACCTTTAAAAATGTAATGAGTCTATTTTTGAGATCCGATCGAACAAGGAGTTGGGCAAAAGGGCTTAGTTAAAAAAATCGGAGATACAGACATGATCTTTCCGAGAGGAAATGGATTATTATAGACTATAAATAGTTTATATAAAAATCTATTTTTTAATTATTACGAATGTTGAAGTGTATGTTAAATTAAAAGTAACTTTTAGTGATAAGGACACAAAATGTTATGAGGTAATACTTGTTAATATGGAAGATGGTGAACTTGCTCTGAAACTGAGCAAGCTAGCAACTGTTTTCTGTTGCACCTTTTTTGCAGAGTTCATCAATATTTAGCAATTGTGAATCCTCCCCCCATTTTGTATTCTACTGCAATGTAGAAACATTTTGATATTCGCCCATTTCTACCTATAAAAGGTGCAATCATTTAATTTTAAGTATGTAGGGGTGGATTGAGGTCTTCAAATATCCGTGTTATATCTTGGATCACAGTCGAGATATACAATTGGGAGCAATTTTATTCTAACATTCTAATCATTGAATTTAAATCCTAATTAATTCCATTTAGTTGAAAATTAAGCAAAATTTGCTAGTTTCTGCTATAACTTTTTAATTTCTATTATTGCAGAAGAAGGTTTTACTGTGTTTAAAGAGTCAAACGTAATTTAGTCGATAAAAATTGCAATCCTATAAGCATATTTTAAGCAATTTATCATTGTGAATGAAACTGAAATCGTTTCAATAGTAACTGAAATGTTAAATATCGCAATTTTATTCTATTGTTGAAAACTAAACAAAGATTCCATATAATATTTACGCAGGTTCCAGGCCGAATTAAAACTTTCTAAATTTTACATCTTTATCTCCAGTGCACGTGGCATCCTGGAGAACATCTTTCCTAGCGTCATTGCTAATAATTTTTTATGGGAATCTATATTTTTTAATGGGAATCTGTATAATGAGGTATTTGGCGATTAAACTGCCATGCATTTAATGATATGTTAAAATTCAATGAATGTTTTAGAGGTAGCTTTCCTTAATCAAATGAAGCGGACATTGGATATTAATATCTCCTGGTAGTCGCAAAATTTCATGCTAGATTTGATACATTTAAGGAATTCCGTTGTGTTATCGAGTTTATATATTATTAATAAAAGTACTGCCCGGCAGATGGCGTGCTCGGAATTTGGTAGCTGTATATATATATGCTATGGCAGTCAAATCTGTACCTGATGTCATCTGCTAGCTCTCCTTATGTGGTTGTCGAGTTAACTTATAAGCGAAAATACTCTTCTTTTTGAACCTATTTTTGTTCAAAATTGGGAGTCTACTAAATAGATTGAAATGCCGTATACCAAATTTCATGATTTGAAACTAAGCGGTTTTAAAACGGAAACATTTCCCAAGTGTGAGTTTTCAGAAGTCGGAAAAAATTCAAAATGTGGGGATATGTCCAAAATCTATAAATTAATTTGAAAAAAAAAACCCGTTGATTTAACTACTATCGTTAAGTCGAATTTTTGTAGACTGATAAGATGAACTCTAAAATTCGAGTCCAAAATGCACGAAATAGTGGGCTGGGATACGTGAATTTGAGGCGCGACGCAATGTAACTAAAGCTGGTAATTAATCTGTTTTGCGTTTGTACGAGGTTGGACAACTAAACTCTAAACGTATTCTATCGTAAATTAATCTATTTAAATATGTATGTTATTCAAGCGTTTGCTTACTTTAAAGTACTGCCCGTCTTTACTTGCAAAAAATATAAATACTTCGTATTGTCGGAATGTAGGTGGACATAGTTGACAATTGTAAATTTAACGTCGAATGTCCAGTACTGATTATCGACATATGGATATATCTTGATAAGTAGCGGAGAATTAACACGATTCTGTTGCTTTTGTTGCCCACGAGTTTTCAGGGGGTGGTGCTGATTGGATGTTTGAAGTGACGTTACGTTTTGATAGGAATGTCGATGAAACTTTCGTATACTCCAGACTATGATGCAATGTTAAATGGAATCGGGGCTGCGGTTAGTCTTAGCCACATGAATCAATTTCATACATTTGTGGAATGGTAAAATGTCAGTAAAATTCGGTTTGCTGCTGCTATTGATTTTGTGACGAGTGAGATGGTTTCAGCGCACTTGTTATTAAATGCTTAGTAATGTTAGGTACAAAACGAACCTTGGTAATTTTCGAATTAAATTTGGAATGATAGCTCTGAACTGTTCAATCGAGAAACTGCTTAAGGTGTATTAAATTTAGACCGAATATTAATCGTATTGTTATAAGTGATACTAGTTATGCTAAATATTTATTTAAACTAGATGCCTATCTTGATGAATGAATTTTTTAGGATATTTAATTGCATCTTTCGATTGTTTGTTTTCCACATTAGTAAAGTTGTTTCCCTCGAATATTTTTATCGTTTTATTTCATTGGAAAAGCATTTTTTAAAATATTCGAGAGTAAAAATTATTTCCAAAATTGCTATAATCTTTTACAATTTCAAGCTTGTAACTAATTTCTAGTTGATGTTCATATATCCATTTAACGATCGATTTTAATTTTAGTTCCTTGATCAAGACTCATTTGAGGAGTTGGTCATCTTTTATCGAATTAATATATATTTTACTGTACACGTTTAAATGTCGTACTTTTTAAAGCTTTTCCAGGCATGCTTTCTTCTACCTCTGAAAAACTGAATATATTTGGACTTTAAATTTCAAATTTTTAATTGATGTTTATAATTCTCCATTTTATATACTTGCGAATAAGATTCATTTTATATAGAATTTGATTCCGAAAAGTAATTTTAAATTTAAGCTTATCTGTTGATTGATCCACTAAATGCATTTTCCAGTTAGTTATCTTTTTAATTTTGATGAGGTAATGTTCCATTTGACGTATAACATCTAAATTTGACCTAAATCTAATTCTTCTTTATTTCACCGGACGAGCTCTTTTTCAATTCATCTTTTTACTTGTACGTATAAGGTAGACTGGGCGATACATAGATGCCATTAGAAAAAAAAATTGTTTTCCCAAATTATTGGTTTTTATTAAACTGTTAATATGAAATATTTAAGTCATCTTGATTATTCATATATTAACGATGAACTCTATTTTATCTCCTTTTAAACTTACTGTTTGGTGTCTATTTTGTTAAGTCTTTTTTTTTTTTTTTTTTTTTTTTTTTTAAAAAAAGCGAGCTCTGTCTTTTGAGCATCTTAAGCAACAATTTGCAACTCCGTAAATAAGGAATTTATAAAGCTTAATAAAAGCCTTAGTAAGTAATGTATCTACCTCTAGCTGCAATGTAACAACCTTCTATTCCGAGATATAAGCTGTCGAACAGCGAAATAGAAAAGGTCAGACACGAAGGAGAAATCCTTGTTCTTATTTCTCTTTCATCTAACGACCTCGGAGAAGACTTAAAGCAACAATTGCCTCCTAAGGTAGCCTCAAAATATGCCCTATAGGGTTCATGTCTAAAATCGAAATTGCCAATTTATTCGTTCTATGCCTAAACCTCGATCCTCAATAAGTCGAATTTGGCGGTATCACCCACTGTCGTCATGTCAGAAGAAAATCATTATCAACAGATCATATCGGCTGATGTATGGTTCAAGGATATTTATATCTCGCAGTGTTCAAATTTTCTCAAATCCACTTGAATGTCAATGTAACAACTGAGAGAAGCTCCTATCCAAATTAATCTTCAACCACCTCTCTAATTTAATCTCTGTGACTTTCAACAATGGTGAATTGCTGTTTTTGGTGCGTTGTTCCTTTCAGTTTATCTGACAATATGAATTCTACAGAATTAAATTAGATTCTTCACAATGAATACAAGTTACGGTAGCATATTGCAGATTGACCTTGAGACGTGCTGTCTTGTCCAACGAAAACGGGCAGCTTTACGATTTGGCTTCAAATAGAAGTTACACAGCCGGTTCTCTTTCATTCAGACCTGTATTATGTAGGCATGATCGCATTGTGGAACATAAATTCATGTCTTAGTTGTCACAAATTGATTTGGCTTGAGCTTACGTAAAATAGTGCTTTTCCTACTTCGGGTCGCAACGCATTTAAATAACGATCTCTCGCAGGATTTGTTACTCGTGGTCGGCTTGAAACATGTCTTTTAGACAAAGAATTCTTCATCTGAAAAGTCGTTTGACTAGACCGCGAGACGTCAAGGAACATCGGATTGGGATAACAAGATTTCATTTATCTAAGCGTCCAAGGAAGATGGTCCTTCTAATGTATTAAAGAAATATATAGTATATTCAGTACATTCCGGCAATACTTACCTTAATATAACCCTATTTTTGTACTGTTTGGGTTTTTTTTTCCTCATGAAACTGCACACATTATTTTTTCCAAGAATGAAGTTCTCTACCAATTTATTTTCCGATTTTGATGAATCTCATCGTTTTAGATCTTTCGGAGTTCGAAAAAGAACTTATCGTTCTATGGCTATTTTCCAAATATATAATTAAACACTGTTTTCTGTGAGGCTAGTGAAATTCATATACTTAAAGATAAGACATCTAATAGGTCAGAAGAACTCTGTTTTTTTTCGACCATCTAGATATTATTTAGCACGATGATTGCAAAACGAAGAGAGCTAGGAGCATATCTGTTATAATAACCTTGGTATCTAAAGTGCAGACTTGTAGAATTTGAAATTAAATACACCAGGATGTTAATTGGCATGTACTTTCAAACAAGCGCAGATTCAATAAATCAAAAACGCTATAAATGTATCAAGTATAGTAAGTGGTTTTGTAATTACATTTATAATTCTAAGTCAAATTTTGTTTTTAATCAATTGGAAGTAATGCATCTAAAACACAAATTTGATTTTCATATGTCTATTATTAAACTATTTGAAGTTTAATTATTTAAAAAATTCTGTCAATAAATTAAGTGAAATTACTGATTCACGCCCAAAGGCTATAATTCCGAATTATTGTTCTCGAATGCCACGCAGGGTATGGCATTCTTTAAATCTACAATTTTATTCTGGATGAGGAAGAAAGAACTTTTATTAGAGAAATGTAACATAGTTTTAGAGAGATCATTCCCGTTTTTTAACTTCTTTCAGGCCCTTACCTTTAAATTTTTCCTCATATATTACTAAATTCGTATCAATTCTTGCTGTTTCAGAAGATATTTTCTCTCTTTTTTTCATCGATCTCATCTTATTCGAGTTTGAAGGCGAAACCGTTTTCTCATGCTTTATGCATGCGAATCAGCGTTTCTTACAACTCCAGAGATATGAATACAAAATTTCACGATTTCTGCCACTCGAAATTTCATCTCTTTCGTCAGCAGCTTTTGTGACGAAGAAATTGATTTTCATCCGTCCATTTATTCGTAAAAAGTTTTAAATTGTAGGCTGGTATACATTTTCATTTTTTCAATGCATTTATATTTTACATGCAACAGAATTTTTTGGAGGAAAGTTATGGGAAGACTTTGTCAAATAAGCTACCATTTAAGAATATTTAGTGAAATTGCCGTATTAATAATACTTATTTTTAATCTACCTAAATTTGTTTCTTTAATTTTCGATTGTTTATCCCCTTTTACTAAAGGCAATTTCGGAGAAACTGTTTAATATTTAAGCTTGGATTTAATGTTATTGTTACAGGGCGGAAAAAAAATAACAGCCCAACTTTATTCTGTTGTCGATCATTACATATGGAAACTAAAATCACCTTTCTAAAATCAGTAACGTAATAAGGCTGACATAACAGTACGCATACTAACAAATTATGTGCATACTCTTTTTGAAGGGGATTTTGTGCATATTTAAAACTGGACGAACTTCAAAATGCTCTGAGGCAACTACCTCTTTTACAGAGGAAATAAGGAAAAATTGCATATTTTGATTAATAAACGATCACCATATCGGGGGATTTTCAAAAATTTCTGTTCACGTATTTCGATGTATAAGGTTTATATAAACTATTGACATTAATTATTCTTTTTTTATTCTTTGTGATATTTAAAGAGTATTTTTAAAGTTTCAATTTTTTCAGAAAAAATGTTAACAACAAGTCCATATCTGTTAAAATATTTAAAATGAGAATTTTGTTGAGATAGCATCTCAACCTGAATCGCCTTTACTTTGAAAACATAAAAATAAAAAAAAATATGTAAGCGGGAAAAAAATGGAATATATTTTTTATTCTTTAAAAGGAAACTTTCCGATAATCTCAGACAATAGATGCAGCCCAAACAGTCACTCTCGTCCCTCCAAATACGTCCTAAATGCAGACAATTGGCTAAAATTTCCCTTTTTAGCTAATATATTTCGATAACGAACCGAATACAAAAATAAAACGAGCCGCTTATAAGTTAATGCCTACACATAGTGAATAGAAATTTCTGATTGGATGGGAAGGTTTTGAGGTACTTCAAAGAAGCGTACTATTAAGCAAAGCCTCAATTTATATTTTCAGGTAAAACAACAAATATATCTTGTGAAAAAAAAGTTTATTTTATAAAAACATTACATACTTGAAAGAACCGCTCGTTTTGTTAATTTCTTATCGAGCAGCGCTTGTTTGTGTATTGTAGTATTTTTTTGTCGGGTTGTTACTCCGTAAATTCAAGAACATTTCAAGCTAAGATAAAAATTTTATAAATTGCGACATGAAGACATTTATGGGCATTAAAGAAGACCTTATTAAAGAAAAAGGATAGCTTGCATCTAATGGAAATTAAACCCTCCAAAAGTATTATGGGAAGGAAATAGCATAAAATTGATCAGACTATCTCTTTTAAAAATATTCAATACAATACATTCAAATTGCAGATTATAAATGATACCAGAATTAAAATTAAAGTGGAGTAGTAACTTTTTTTGAAATACCAAACTTTTACTCCAAAAGTGTCACTGGCAAAGTCGGGTTTCCATCCTCTTTTGCGCTAGATCAATATACTAAATTTTAAATTGATACCTGCTGTTTTAAAATTGCCCAGTTCTTAATGGCTCAAAGATAATTAAAGTACTGCAAATGAATTCTGAAAATAGCTTCACATGAAACACCAAAGAATGATTAATATCGGACAACGGTTTGTAAGAAATAAATAGTTTAGAATTCCACGTTAATGATAATAAAGCCCAAGGGAAAATGATTTATTTCTTAAAATAATTTTGGTTTCTTTATTAAAAATCCACTAAAGCTATTATTTTTATGAGCGGAATGAAAAAAATGAATGGAAAAGGAATGATATCAATGAAAAACAGATGTCCCAACCAGCAAAGAAAGAAGTGTTTTCTTTGTTTTGAAGGTATATTCCAAACATTCATATTAAGAGGCTTAACTTTTCACATCGCTCTATTATCTAGAATAATAAGATTTGGAAAGTTTTATACTTATCTTATATTGCTAGACTTTTGATGCAAAGTAAATTATAAAAATTTTATGTTGTACATATTAAAAAAAAAGAATTTTATTAATGTGAAAGGAGTTTTTTTCTTCAGAAATCCGTAATTCAAGATTGAAATTGCTTTATTTTCATTTTTAACATCTTTTCATGTTCTTTAAATTAGCGCTGCAGTATAGGAGGAGAGATTTGTTTCAATGGAAGACGTCCCGCTTCGTTAAGTCACTTGCAACTAATCAAAGCAAACGAGGCATATTTGGAAATCAAGAAACATTTAACAAACACAAATGGATAAAACCCAACGGGGATTCAAAGGTTTCCATTATAAGATTTTTTTTCATTTTAAGAGCATTCCGTTTTCTTTTCTATTTTTTTTTTCTTATTTGAAAAAAACCTATCTTTATTTTTTTAGAGATAACGGAAAAAAAGTTAATATTATTTTAAGTATTCTGGCTATTAACAGGGCACTTAAGGGCAGCTTTTCATTTTTTTCTTTAGATGAATCTCAGTCTTGTAGTTAATGATTCGAATTTCTCACTTTTTGGAGACTGGAAACCAGTGATTAAATCTAGGGATTCGAATTTTTTCCGAGGATAGAAACTCAGAAAGGATTTTAAACAAAACAAAGTGTGAACAAATGCTTATAGAAAGTTATTAATAAAATCTTAAGTTAGCAATGCAATCAACCTTTTCCATTTGGTTATTTTTGTTTTAATCTGTGTTCACTTAAACATGGGTCTCGAACAAAGACATATCTCATTCATGTAAATTTCACGCGTACAACTGGCAATTCTGAAATGTAATGTTCATAGAGTTGCATGATCTAAAAAAAAGATTATGTTTTTGATACTTAAATAATTTGAGGCATAGCGTTAAATTGATTTTTCGATCTTGAAGCCTCTAAATGCACGTGCAGAATATTAGCGATTTTGTGCTCTTGAGGCATACATTTTCCCTTTTTAGGGTTATTAGAAAATGATAATTGTTGTCATCCCATTTGGAGACTTATCGCAAACAAAAAGTTACAACTTGGCACGAATATCCATCGTGTACCTAAATGTTGGCGATTCAGAAATATGTACGAATATGCTGGGGTTTTTTAGTCGGATCGCTAACACGTGACTTAAAAAGAAATGATGTTTTCGCATAATAACTTGAAATTTGTTGTCGCAGGCTTCCTTTTAATTAAACTAGCTTACTTCGTATTAAAAAGTTCATAGATAACGATAAAATGGGGAAATAAAAATTGTGCAACAAATTTAACGATTGGAAGAAATACGGACTCAGATCTAGAATGAGGCCTGAGCCAAATTCCCGAGATTTTGCAATAAAAGGCAATTTCTGGCTGCCGTAATAGGCATCCATGCTATTCTTTATGGTAACCTTAACTCTTACCTCTTATTTTAAATTTCACTAATTTCATACTGTCTTTATCATCCACTTGCATCGGTTATATTGCTGTTAGCACTCGCCGCTTCCTAAGTGGCCAGGTTGTATTTTTATTTTTTATTTGTCTTTGGATATTTATTTTTCTATTTTTATTGATAGATATGGCTTATGTTAATGTAGCAAATTAGTATGTTGTCTGAAAATTTCAAAATCTGTTGCAGAATAAAAGGCTTGTTTTTAAAATTTCGAAGGTATCGGGCAATAAACCGTGTCCTATATTTGGAAATATTGGAGTTTCAATCAGATATTTTATCACAAATGTGAAGAGTGACAGGGATATAATTTTTGCTTTATTGATAGAATCGCGTTTGATTTAAACCCCCAAGTTGCGCTGTTTGTAATCTTCTAATACAGGTGCGAACAAGAAATGATGTGTCAGATGATTGCATTTTGTTTGTCAGAACGAGATTACTAGAGATGAATTATGGTAAATATGTGGAAAATAGGTACATTTTAGGAGAAATATTTCAGGTCACTTTTTAGAGCAAATGCTAGTGAAAATCAAGAACAATAATTTTTCGGTAACAGTAGCTTCTTAAATTGAAGGCAGTTTTTAAAAAAAGGCATTTTAGAATATAATGAGGCGGATTTAGAAAAGACTGGTGGTTTGGGAAAAATTGTAGAAGTAGATGAATCGAAATTAAGTTAGCGAAAGTACCATTGAGGTCAAAAGGTTGAGGGTCAGTGGGTTTTGGTGGTATTGAGAGAGGATCTGATGGTACGTTTCTTGTTGCTGTCCACAATAGAACAGCTGAAATGTTGCTTACTTGAGTGAAATAGGGATTTGAACAGGGTAAGGTTACTTATAGTGATTACTGGGCGGCATAGGATGGTTTAGGTAAGGAAGAATATGAGTGCTTAAATCATAGCTAACCGGAAGATTTAATTCAGTTTCGGCTGCCCATACAAATGCTGTTGAAAGGCCGCGGAATATTGTTAAAAAGTTTTTGGCTATTAGATAAACATCAAGGGGATTTACAGTTTTATTTGGTAAATTCCTTTGTCATAGATATTGTAGAGATAAAAAGACCAATGTTTTTAATAAATTCTTTTAAAAATATTAGAGACATTCTTTGTAGGAGTCCTCCATTTAAGTCTCTGGTAAATAAAGGTATTCTATGAGGGAAATTAGTATGCAGAGCCGTATGCAAAAAATTATAATAATATAATGACAAAAAATTATTAATTAAACTGTATTTTCGTGTTTTTCTAAGGAGCAGCTCTCATATGCACCAATTAACTTTTTTAAGGTATACTTTAAAAAATATTGCTTACATCTTTCATACCGGAATTTAATTGTCATCAGAATACATTCTGTGTAAAATTAAGAAGTAATTTAAAATAATTGGTGCAAAAAATAATTCAACATCACTAAAGATTTCTTAATACAATAGATCATTTTACTTGGATCTTTATTTTAAATATTTATAAAAAAAATTGGGGGAGAGTTCGCCGTGACCCCCCCCCCCCGACTTAAAGTCTCTAGGATTAAGCCTAACATGGCCTCAAAAGCTCCGCTTAAGAATCACAGCATATTAAACAAACGCTCATGTTTGGGGACTTCTTGGCTAAACAAAATTGGCGCCAATGGGCTGTATATGAGAGATGCTCCGAAACAGGAAATTGAGTGTTTAGATGGAGTGCTTGAACTACATCCTATTGCTTCAGATAGAATATATAATTGAATTAAATATATTACAGTTAAAAATAGTGTGGATATGAAATTAATGTCATCAACAACGTATTTTTTAATCTTCTTATAATTTAAAAAATAATTTTATAAGAAAATTCTTTTTGAAGATATGGGTATCAATTTCCGCAACTCAAGTCAGAGATTACTGCTATATTTAGGATTGATTTATGGGTGCCAAAATGGAACGATTTTTGGGAGATTTATAATCGTGATAATTTTTTATTGCAACTTTAAAAACTATTTGTTTTAACGCACACCGAGGATTGCAATATATTCTTACTTGAATGAACTGTTTGTATGAAGTTTGCTCACTGATTTCTTTTATGCCTTATTTCCTCTGACGAAATATATGGCGATCTATCTTCAGAACACTTTAAATAATAATTTGCAACTCCAAGAATTAACTAAGCGAAGAGCTTGATACAGTACAGCTGAGGAAATATTCAATGAATAAAGCTATTTGAAATTCGTATGACCTTTTGCTTATATTTAACTGTTGCCATTCGACAATTGTTAATAAGCTCAATTTCTGTGCCATGTAAGGTAATGTTATATATACAAATAGAAGTGTTTTTACAGCTTGTGTATATCTGAAACATAGACATGCATTAAAATCTTAAGGTCAAATTTCTTCAAAAGAAAAATACGTTCATTCTCTTTTTTATTTTATGCTTTATATTATTTATTACTCTGAATAATTTCTCTACACTTCCTAATAGAGAAAATAAAAGCCAACTCATAACCATTCTAATGCTTCCTCAAACAGAAAGCAAAGTCAGGTTAATGTAATTATTTCTTAATTAGTCTTTGGTTATCTTTTTTGTGGATTAATAATTGCATAAATATTTCAAGTAGTTTTATGCATCTTACGCTTCACGTTTAATTTAATCTCACAATTAATTTATTTACCCTGGAAACCGCCCTTAAATTTCAGAAAAAAAAACTATTTGATGCGAAAAATGTTTAACAATTTTATTTAAGAATTTTTTTTACAACAAAATTTTTTATATATATATCGTATTACTTTTATTTCTCATCATATCTGGTATGCGATGTAAATATGAATAAGGGATTATTATAAAAAGTTAATTTCCTTAAACTGTAGAAATAATTCATATTTTCCGGATGGAAATTATTTTATCAAAAGCAAAGAAATTATTTAGCAGGTTGATTTTTTCCCTTCTTTCAATGTTTAGGTTAATTAAAAATCGATGAATGTCTTGGAAATAAAATGTGCAAATATATTCACTCATAATAATTACTAAAACGCATTGAGATACATTCAGGCGCAACGAAGAAGACAGTTTTTTTAAAGCGTTTTTTTTCTCTTCACAAAGAATCGCAAGAAATATTGAAAGAATGACTTGATTTATTAAAAGATTTAATTCAATAGAAATGAGATATCTTAATATAGATGCTTACTTTAGGTGTCGATATTTTTAAATTTCTTCCAGATTATCATGTCAGAACATGATGTTGTTTTGGGGATGCGGTTTTTGGCGTCAACAAAAATCCATAGGTGAAAAATAAAAATTTAATTATCTCCAAGAGCATCTCAAATCAGCTTTTAATAACTCGTTGACATTGTATTTACGGAAGCTCTAATTTTTAAAGTAATAAGTCAATGACTACAGCAAATAAAACCTTGAAAAATGTCATTTTGAGCACGCGATTTTAAGAAATGAAAAAAAAAAAAAAAGGAAATGGGATATTTTTAAAACAAACAATTCGAGACAAAGTTTTTTGGATCGTTTGCAACACTAAAATGACTCATTCATGAAACGATTAAAATGAATAAAAAATATAATTTAACTTGCACGAGCACATGGAGCTTGGCCGTTCAAGAAACTAGATTCTGGCATGATACAATGAAATATGCATAGCAGATTTCATTTTCATCTTTTAAAAGTTTTCTTACCATTTTGAACATTATTACCTTCCTTTATTTCTCATGATTGCCAAACAATTGTTGACTTTTCCTAATGATATTTCGGAAATACAGCTTTCGTTTAGAGATAGCTCTAGTTAAGTTTAATTTTAAAATGCCCGATTTGTTATTTTATAAATTTTAATTATTTTTCTTTAGTCAATTAATTTTGATTATTGACAACAACAACGTTTCCCGAACCTACTGAAATAAAAAAATTTCGCTTTTGAGTTCTCACATTTAAATGCTTTTGAAGATAAAATAATTGGCAGTAAATCAACAACTTGCCGAATATGGTTTAAATTTTCTATGAATAATTACAGTTATAATTCTGTAATTATGCAGACTGCGTAAGGAATCTTATCCGACTCTTGCTCTCTTCATTTTTCAGTTGTCGAGTTAACTTATATTCGAACAGCCTGATCGGATAGATTGAATGCCTCTGAATGAATTTCGCCCTCAATTTGACGGAAATCTACAAATTTAGGTTTAAAACCATGTCCTAAACTTCATTAGCTTAGCTCAATTATCTATGTCACAAAAAGAGGGATAGATTTTCTTGTGGGGGAGGTTAAAAGCATGGAGACTCGCTA
>JAOUZG010040507.1:773385-795651 GCA_026289955.1 Argiope argentata
ATTTTTTAAAACTTGTAGTTTATGACATATAATATTAACACAGTTTTTTAAAATATCAATTCATTAATTAAATGTAATTAATTTTTGATACTTTAAATAGAGTTTGAGCAGTTTGTAATGAAAATGGAGATCAACAGTCAGTATCTCAATCAGTATTTTTGACGATGAAGAATACCAGTTCAACTCTTGTGAAAATCAATAATGTTTTTTATATTATATTATTTGATATTTATAGTAATTTTAATTATTTAATAAAAAGTAACTAAAATAAAATTTTTCTTTGTTGATCTTAGTAGGAATTAACATAAATTTTTAAATATTTTTTTATTATTATGAATACATTCTTGTCTTCGTTATAACTACTTAGTTTTCAAAACTAAGAACATTTTTGAATAAATTTTGTCCTAAATGAGCTGCAACGATAAAAAGATTTAAAGAACGTTTGGAACATTCTATTCCTGCATTTCTTTTATGCCGAAGACAAAAAAGCAAGGAAACGGAATAATAGAGCAGGAACAGAGAGCGCTTAAACGAATTAGGCTAGTATTTCCACGGGACGAAAAATAGAGTAAGGAATGCTATGCAATAAAAGAAGGGATTCTACCCTTGATTGAAAGGTATTCGTTTCATTAATTTGTTGGGTTTCCGACATGTTATCATTCAACTAGTCAAGAGTGCGGAAAAAATCAAAGAAGTCTTCTTAACTTCAGACGAACGCTCTTAAAGAAGCCGATAACTATATTTGAAAAATTTGAAATAATTAATATATCTTAAAGGGATAATTATAACATAAACAGAACATACGAATAAAGGCTTTAAAACTGTGATTGGATGATATATTATTTAAGGAAAAATATGCAAGTATTAATGTGTATTACCATTACACTTTTACCAGTCATAATTCTCACTCTTTTTTTTTTACAAAAAATGTTTGATAGTTTCTACAAAAATTAATGAAAAGGGCGTTTACAAATTATAAGAATAATCCAAAAGAAGCAGTCTGTTTACTGTATTATATGAAGTTAAAAGCACAAAAACTGGCAGCAAGTAGTGAGCCTTTACGCGTAGAATTAAGTAAATGAAAATTCTACAAGAGCTATATTATATAAAAAAGGTGAAATGGAAAAAAATCATAGAACAATTTTATTGGTACATTAAAATAGTTTTTTTATTTTATTTATTTTATCTTTAATTTATTATTTCATAGGACTTGATAAAGACTTAATTTAACTGACCATTTAATCGACAATTAAATAGAATGTATTAGAGAATGTCATGTTCAAACACAGGAAATGCCAATCTTCTAGAATAAGAAATTCTGTAAAAAATCGGTTACAAAATCCAAACACAAATAAGAAACTAATGTTTAAAAATAAAACATTTAAAACTAGTATGAGGCTCGTATTTCTTTCTTTAGTATAGGAAGGTTCACATTCTCAAAACATAGATTTGTTTTCATAGCTTTAAAAAAGTCTTAAGACTAAAGCAATTAATTTCTAATTAACTAATTGAGCTAATTGAAAGAAGAACTGGTGAATAAAGAATTTCCCCTTGCAGTAAAAGTGAAAAAATTAATTTCCTTTTTAAATCATTTCCGAGCGGAAGACAGTTTATTCATGTTGCTGTCGAATTAAAGTTGCTCTGAAAAAAGCACATCCTTTACTAAATAATCCGAAAGTTCATGAAAAATATCAACTCATTTGACGCTTCAAAAATATTTTCTTTTTATAGTATAGGAAATATTTCTTAGCTACCACTTTTGTTTTTCAGAAAAATTGCGCCTCGTATAAAATGTTTGAAGCCTTTAAGCCTTTTTTTTTGTTCAGCAAGAATCAGTAATTTAATAGTCTAGTCAAATTTTGATGTTGCCAGTAAAAACGCTAACAATTATTTTTTAGAAATTCACTTAATTAAAAGGTTTGCTTCTTATTTTGCATGAGCTTATTTTTTACTATGATTTATGCTTCCATTATGTATTTTACTGTGGCAAGCTTCGAATATCTAGTATTCTGATTTAATTTAATAAAAAAATGGAATTTATAAGCAAAACTTTTTTTAAATAAATACATTGAAGAAAAAGTATTTCCACAATAAACAAAATTTGTATTAAAAAACTGAAATAAATTCACTGAATTTCTGAAATTATATAGTTTTAAAGACATTTTGTACTAATAATAAAATCTGCAAGATAATCCATACGCAGGATTTCAAGGTGAATTAAGGAAATGATTCACGACTTTCCGCAACATTCAAGACATAATGACCAAGATTTGTTGATTTTGCCAAGAGTGGCTTCCGAAAATTGTGGTTTAATGTTTTCACGACTTCATTTCATTCGTGTAAGCTTGCTGTTGTTGAAAATGTGCTACATTTATTTCTGAATAAACTGGTAAATATTTCCAAGTTATTGAACAAAAGATTTTCGCATATCTGATTACTACATAAAATTTTTTGCAAACCTACTAAGCATCCATTAGCCAGATCTGACAGCAATAAACTTAAACGGAAATATCAATAACCGGCTACTCGGACATACCCAAAGACACACTGAAAGAATCAGATGATCAGATTGCGTTCACCAACACTGGTAAGAACCATGATTGAATCCTAAGAGGCCATTGCCGATCACGTCACAACCCTTCCCTTGGAAAGTACGCTCCATTATCGTGGCAAGACAGTCAAGCCACATCTTATTCTGCGACCATAACCTCAGAGCGGCGAGTACCAATCACCATACTTGTAGCTTCTCATTCAAATTATGTTCAACCCCACCCCCACCCCCATTAGCGTAAGTTAAGAAGAAAAAAAGTGTGATTCCAATTTAATAGTGCAGAATTGCAGGGGAATACAGAATCAGGATGGGAATAATAATACACATGAATCTCAGATTGCAATGCGTTTCCTTTTTTAAATGCATGAATTTTCCTTTTAACTGAAGCAGAATGCTTCATTTCCGATTTCTATACTAATGAAGATATTTTAATGAAATTTTCATCAATGATACATTTATTTAAATAAATAATCTATTATATAGAAATGTGTGATCTTAAGTGACGCAAACAGTAAATGAAAAGAAAGACACTGTCTTTGATGACGGCGGCGCTGATGACAAGGACAATGTTTGCAAGAACTGCACAAAATTTGGTTCACCATCAGTAAGACATAATTGACAGAATCTTTGCAATGATTGGCGTACACTGCCACTGTACCAACTGTTCATAAATGTAACACTGCTAAAAATGTCTTTGAAATATGTACGATAATGATAATAAAAGTTAGAAACGAAACATCTTTAAATGGTTGAATTCAGACGTCCTCAATTTATGACTAATGAAATAGATTACGACCTGGATTACCTATGTGAGTATTATACGTATCCTTCCAACTTCCCTCAAGATTTGTATATATATATATATATATATATATATATATATATATATATATATATATATATATATATATATATAATTCGATGCGTATTAAATCTTGCCATATTTGACTAAATCACTGTCAACGTGTAGGAAACATTATTAAATGAACTACTTATTTACACTTCTCTAATGTCGATAATTTTGTGATAATAAACCTCTATCATATCTGATATGATGTTGTTTAACATTATCATTAAATCTCGGGTTGAGCTGGCCATTCAAATTGTTCTTATGCAAAGATTAATAATGGAGGGTGCCTAAGGCATGGTGATGATGATGGTGTGACATCGTACACTATGGTGATTGATTCTCTCCATCCTAGTGGTACAAAAAGGGATGTAGGTTCATCTAACCCCTACAGATTACAGAGCATGCCTTATACGGGAGAGGATTTTAAAGTGGAGGCATGATGGTTCAAACTTCATCCCCACTAATGCTGTCGCGGAGTACAGTCATTTAGTTCTTTCCAATTGTATTTGGATAGGTGGGAGAAGTTGTTCATAGATTACTCAAAGTTGGCAAACTGTGTTCTGAGTTTTTGATTATTTTTAGAAACGATAAGCCCATTGATGATTACAGAAAGGAACATCATCAAATTATTTATTACATGTTAGATGTTGTTTGTTCCTTTACTGTGTGTCCAAATTAAGTCGTCGCTCTTTCATTAAAATTGTAATATTGCAGTGCTCGCTGAGCTTATTTGCAAAAGTTGAATTTTATTTTTAATCGAATTTTCTTACTTTTCTGTATTGAGACGTTATGCTCTTTGCTTATTTTGTTGCTATGAGAATTCCATACTCAACGAAAATGAGGAAAAAGTAATAAAAACTTTAAGTATGATAAGAAATGGGCTAAAAGCAATGGTAGTCGGATTGTATAACGGTAACATGTAACGAACTGAAAACTCTAACCACTTGAGACTCCAAACAAACAAACAAAAAAAATGGTGTAATTTCTTAGTAGGCAAGAAGGACAACGAAAGGAAAAAATCCTTAACAGTTAAAACAAAATGCCTAGATGAGTTATTTACCCTATCAGAGCAATAATATTATTAAAATGCTTTAATGGTATTGTTTATAAAATGTGTTGTGTTGTTGTTGTGACTAATGGCACTTGTCGTGGACAAGCTCCTGCTGATACTATCAGCAGATTTTAAGCCTAAGAAATGCGTCTCTTTGTTTTACAAGTAGCACCATTTAGGGACAAGAGCACGACTTAGCTACGCACACGTCACAACCCTTTTTAGGGGGTGAACTTCATTCAAGCAAATTCATTCATTCATCTCAGATCGTAATTTAGACCTGGAACAGAGAACGATCACCTCTGATCCAGTACCCCCAGTGGTATTACTCTCGACATGGAGGACTTTGTGGCCACTAACAGATTTAACGAGTGCCAGCCGCCATACACACGGGGAATCTTTTGGCCGGCGAGCTTCGAACTCGTAACCTAAGGAGTACGAATCCAACGCTTTACCATCCCGGCCATTAAATGTGTATTCTATACAATGTTGCATAAGAATATTTGAGACGATCTTCTGATCTTTTAATTCACCTTAATTGTTGGAAAAGAAGATTTATCATTATTCACACAGAATAATTGTGCTTTTTTGAAATATAGTTTTTCTTGATAAAATAACATAAGTTTTTTAAAATTGGAATCTCCCCAAATCCAAATGTTTTTCGCATAGTGAAGTTTTTAACAAATAAATAAAAGACAAAGGTGGAGCTTGTTTAATGGTAAGAGACTTTTATACTTAACTTTTAAATGAAGGAACAAATCGCAGAGTGAAACAAACCAGATACTATTCATCAAAATGCAACATGCTGCCGAAATGCATCAGGAATTCAAAAGACATTAACAATGATTGACATGCAAATGAAGGAAAACCACAAGTATTCGAATGCCTCCATTAACTTTTTTTCTACCTTTGAAGAAATAAAAAAAAGTTAATTTTTTAATTTCTTTATTTTTTTCTGTGAAAGATTCAATTAGAAAATGTGAAAAAGGAGGTTAAGTTTATTTTAAGAGTTTTAACTATTAACAGAGAGGCCTCCCACGGTTTTCTTCGTTAAGCTGTGTAAAAATACTTAATGATCCAAACGTTGGGGTTTCTTGAAATCTAGAGCCCCGTGATTAAATTTTGGAATTGATTTTATTTTTGTATTATATTATTTTGATGGCAAACTCATACATTTAAAAACAGGAAAAATTATCTTAAAAACAATCTTTTACTCTGCTGTATTTTTTTTATTATTATTAAAGCTGGAAAACACACACAAATATTTATTTCTTAGAACATCAATTTCTAATCGATAATTTTTTCTGTGGAGTTGTGAAAGAAATTGTTTTCCAGTTTTTAAAGCATTTATGTTTTACTAAAACATTTATTTTACTGTATTGTTTTTGGTACACATCAATTCACACATTCATATTTTTTTGACAGAGCATTTCATATTTTATTTATATTTTTGATAGAACACCAAATTCAAATCTATAAAAAAATTTCATAAATATTTAAACTTGTTGTACTTATAATGATGAGTGCCTTAACAGTTAGATGTAATTCTAACCATAAATAACCTATATCCATTTTTTTAAAAATTTCAAGGTATTCTTGAATGCATTTAGAATCTTTTTTTCTAATTTGAAATGAAATTTTCGGTGTTAAGGAAATGATTGCTTATCTAAAGACACATTTAGCTTAATGCGCGCTGTTTGGATTTTAATTCAATAAGTGACACTAGATATACATGGCGATAGTTTGTTAGACGCTTTTTAGAAACTTTTAATAAACTGTCGTCAACTTATTAAATGTTTAAAAAAAACAAAAGTCGATGAATAAAAAGATTTAGTAAGTAAAAAATAATGCTAAAATGATAGTTAACTATTAGATACTAATGATAAATATTAGACGAGATAATTGACGTATATGGATGTGTACATAATATTCCGAGTGAATAATAATGTAATTGAGAATATCTATACTTGGAAAAAGAAATACATTTTCTCAATTCGAAAAGTTTTTTACAGCAATTTTAAATTCTTCATAAGTTTGAAAAATGTTTTATTAAATGCAAGTTTTTTTATTCTTATGACGAAGTTTGAAGTCATAAATTTTCCGTTTCTTAAGATTTATTTGTACTTCCTACTAAAAAATTCCACAAATAATGGGCATTTTTAAAGAACGTTGTAAATCAATTTAACTGTGTCTATAATGAGTATTTAAGAAACAATAGTTGAGTTGAATACTTTTGTAAATTTTGGGGATTAGTATTTGTGTCATAATAAAAATACTCATTGTCTCTGTGAATATTCTGACACATGTGTGAATGCAAGCCAACACAAAAGAGTTGCTCCATTAATCTTTTTTGAGATTTAAAAAAATTTCCAATTCAAGTATTACCGAATTGTTCTTCAAAATTTTTTAAATCTTATTTTAAATCTACTTTATAAGGAAGACTTTGATCTACATTTTACAATGGAAATAAAGGAAAATCAAAATCAACAGAAAAATAAAGCTAAGAAAGTAAAAAAAAGATTAATTTATTAATGACATTAGAAAAGGAAGAGAACTTTGGCATTCACTTAGAGAAAAAAACAAAGCATTTTGTTTAGTTTCCGTTTTAATGCAAAATAAAGTCTTAATTTCTAGTGACATTTTACATTTCCAGGGCCATTTTTTCTTTAAATTGAAGACACATTGATAGAATGTGATCTCAATACTTTACCAATTGTTTATTCTTAAATAAAGGAAAATAAGAGGCTTATAAGGAAATAAAACATTCCTTTATTTTGTTATTTATAGCTATACACCTATTTAAGTAGTTTTAAGAATCTTGACATCATATTTCAACTCACATTTCAAATATTTCTCATTTTCTAATATTATACGAACGCAAAAATCCTGAAAATAAAGGTGACACAGCAAATTTTCTTCTTCAACAGACAAAAACATCACAAAAACCTGACATAATTTATGTTTTTAAAAAGTTGAGAATTTTAAGAGGTATTTATATTTGGAAATTTAATAGTAATGACATTAATGAGTTGTTGGACTAATAAAACAAAAATTGATACTTCAGATCATCCAGATGGACCAGAAAAACGAAAGATAATTGAAAGGTTAACAGAAGATCTTGTCCACATTGAAAAAGTTTTTCAAATTTTGGAAATAATACAATATAATAAAAAAGTAAGACAGGGTAAGTGAAACTAAATCTCTAGGCAAGGAGCTTATATATATATATATATATATATATATATATAATATAGATTGCTAAGAAAAATATTATATGATTACAAAAGGAAATCAATGCATTCCTTGAGCATCATGTTAGGTTTTATTATGCCTACTAAGTAACGCCATAATGCATCCTACAAGACAGCACCTCGGACTCGGCAATAAGAAGTTCCCAGTATGGTGGTTGGTTTTCTTTACCCTGGTGGTTACAGGAATGGCGTGGGGTGAGCTACCCCCTTACCTATGACGAGATGTCTCTCGTACGGGAAAAGTTTCACAGTTACTGGTGATGCACTTAAAATTTAGTTTTAGTTCCCGCTAAAGTTGCCATGCCGTCCACTCGCCGTCATGACGGAAGGAGAATATTGCTGATTCTATAGAACTTTTATATCGTGCTATAACATTTATAGAACATTTATAAAACATTTCCCGCTAGCTTACCTTCAAATACTTTTCTTTTTCGCGCTTGTCTCTGACAGTTGGTATGTTTTTAAGGAAGAAATTTGCATCCGGTATGAGGACTTTCTGTCTGCACCACCAACAGGAAATTCTCATCTAGTTTTGAATATTGTCCTCAGCTTGACGGAAAACTCTTCTGTGAACTTCTGTTTAAGAATAAATATTCACATTGAAGATTATCAAGAAAACTGTCAGCCAATTGAAAAAAAAAGGGAGTGATTGGTGAATTCGGAAAAAGAATTCCAACATGATTACACTTAATGATATGTATTGATAAAACAAACAGAAGAAAAAAAACCCAAATTCAATATAAAACATTAGAACGTTAAATAAGAAAAAAGAATTTTTCAAATATTTTTCATGAAAAATACAAAAGAATACGATTTAATTCTATTAGAGCAAGAAGTAAATAAAGAATATATTGTTAAGTTTATTTTATAAAATTAAATAATTTAATCAATGTATGTAAAAGGAAAAGCCATAAAAAGAACCTAAAAAAATGTAGAATTACTTTCAGAGTGTAAAGAGAGATTTTTTTCTAGATTTTCATTTTGATTATGATAATTATTGAATTTGTGGTTATTTAATTATTTGTAGGCTTTACCTTTTAAAGAAAATAAATGACCATATTATTTATAATTATTAAATAGTTTCAAAGTTGACAGAAACCTATATATCTTCTATCGGTTTTTATAAATCGCAAAAATAACTTATAAAATAATGGAATCATGAGACCTTGCCAGGCACGGTGGTCGCATTAAATATAATTTTGATGAAGAATATAGAATTAAAATGTATTAAAAAAGAAACCAATTTATTTCCATGAAATTTCAATGAAAAAAATTACTGCCAGTATTCTTTGACTCAAACATCACAAACACAGTGCTAGGGATTCAAATGAGACAAAAAGAATATCTAGAAAGTTCAAACTTTTCTGTGGGGCAGAAAATGCGCATTTTGTCCACCTGAATTGCCAAACGAGAAAAACGCATCGAGTTCTTCGAAGAATTTTTAATATAAATGTCGGAAGATCAGGAAAACAAATTTGAAAAATGTATCCTTATTTTTCATGCGCGTTTGTTGGATGAAACTGCAGGTGCCTTGTAAAATTTCAATTTAGAGGAAGATTTTGAGTTCGCTCTTTTTTCTTTACCACTTTTCTCAAACCTGTATTTCTCGGTTTCTATGAATGTGTGACTTATTGCTATTTGTGAAGCACAATGAATATATGCTCTCACTCTTTATATATATATATATATATATATATATATATATATATATATATGTGTACTGAAGTGACAAAAGTCATGGGACAGCAATATATGCAAATATACAGATGGCAGTAGTATCGCAGCGAAAAAGTATAAATGCACAGTTCGTTTTGCAGAGCTTTCATTTGTGTTCGAGTAATTCATGTGAACAGGTTTTTCGTGATTTATGGCGGCACGATGAGAAATAACAGACTTTGAACGTGGAATGTTAGTTGGAGATAGACGCATGGGTCATTCCACTGTGGATATCGTTAGTGAATTCAACATTCCGAGATCCACAGTATCAAGAGTGTGCCGAGAGTATGAAATTTCAGGCATCACATCCCATCATGGACAGCGCAGTGGACGACCACCTGCACTTAACGACCGAGACCGCCGACGTCTGTGTAGAATGGGCAATGTTAATAGACACGCAATACTTCGTCAAATAACTGCAGGAATCAATGTGGGACGTACGAAAGACGTGTCCGATAGGACTGTGCGGCGAAATTTGTCTTCCTTGGGCTATGACAGCAGAAGACCGACTCGAGTGCATTTACTGATAGCACGACATCGCCCACAGCGACTCTCCTGGGCTCGTGAGCATATCGACTGGTGGACTGGTCCCTTGACCAGAGGAAAACCGTGGCGTGGTCAAATGAGTCACGATTTCAGTTGTTATGAGCTTATGGTAGAGTTGGAGTGTGGCGCAGACCCCACGAAGCCATGGACCCAAACTGTCAGCAAGGCACTGTTCAAGCTGGTGGTGGCTGCATAATGGTGTGGGCTGTCTTTACATGGCATGGACTCGGTCCTCTGGTGCAACTGAAACGATCATTGACTGGAAATGGTTATGTTCAGCTGCTTGCAGATCACTTGCAGCCATTAATGGACTTCACGTACCCACACAACGATGGGATTTTTATGGATGGCAATGCGCCATGTCACCGGGCCAGAACTGTTCGCGATTGGTTTGAAGAGCATTCCGGACAATTCCAGCGCATGATTTGGCCACCTAGATTGCCCGATATTAATCCCATCGAGCCTTTATGGGACATCATCGGAAGGTCCGTTTGTGCCCAAACTCCTGCACCATCCACGCTTTCACAATTATGGACGTCTATACAGACAGCATGGCTCAATATTCCTGCAGAAGACTTCCAACGACTTATGGACTCCATGACATGTCGAGTTGTTGCACTTCGCCGGGAAAAAGGAGGACCGAGGCGATATTATTAGTCATCCCATGACTTTTATCACTTCAGTGTATATATTAATATATATATACATATATAGTAAGCAATATTTGTGGACACTTTTGAAAATCTTCGTTTCCTAACTTTGTATGCTTATAGAAACTATTACATTCTGCCAAATGCAAACTCTTACTTATCATTTTAACCCTTTATCGCATATAGGTCAATATATGGCATTGCAGCTTTGATTCCATTTTATTTCCAAATTAAGTATTATAAAACAATATAAACTGTTTTAATCACATTGAAACAATTTTTTTTCAACGATTTACTAATTCTTGCAGTAAATGAATAAAGAGAATTTAAAATTTAAGTCAATACAAAAATTCAAGTAAACGCAATGGGAAAAAAGTTGTAATTATACTTGAATGGATTGTAAATTTAATTATTGTAATGGATATAAAATGGATTGTAATCTGTAATTTTTTTGACTATTCACTGTTCTGGTTCTGAGAATCAATCGAATGTAATTAATGACTGCCAATAGAAGCTGAATAGAATAATGAGTTGCTATAAAAATAATATATTTAAATTTATAGCAACTCATTATTGTGCTTTGATCTGTAAAAGGAAGACTGTTTTTTATGTAAACAAATTACAAGTATGAAATTTCTTTAAACTTTTAATTTTTTAATATTTATTTAGACCTTTTGTAAATGTTTTTAATATTTATCCAAAGAGCATTAATATCACATAAAAAATAGACACTAAAATGAGAACAAAGATTATTACGTTACAAGAATATGATTTTTTCTATGTCGAAATTGCAAGATAGGTGATTGGTTTAGTGACTACACCGGAGTTTTGTTTACGAGATATCAAGAGACAAATTCAATTAAAAAAGTAATATAAAAATATTTTTTAAATCAATTCCTACTTTATATTTTTAGCATTATTTTTGCTTTCAATATAGAGTGGAAAGGGAGAAATAATAATTTTTGAGATGCACATTGTCTTGCACTATTCTGTGATTTCAGATCGATGCACTCAGATTTGTATTGGAGCGTTTGACACGCATCGCATGAGCATCAAACAGTCCTATTTTGCTATCACCTATATTTTATTTGATATTAGCTGCGCATATATTTTAAAGATGGATTTAAACAGTTGTAATAATTTGGAATCAAGAATTGCCACTAATTTGATCTGAAAATTGTTTGAATAAGAATTCGAAGTCCATGAAATATCAATTGATTTAATGAGTTATAAAAGCAACTAAATAATTCTCTTAGAAGTTAAGAGATGGTGACAAAAATTGTCTCCCGAGATCATCATCTACATCAAAACTTTCCACAGAAAGAACTCATTAAATCAAAGTTTTCCTTCCATTTCTAGTCATCAGCACCTGCTAGATGCAAATTTTTCGAATCTTTATCTAATTGGATGCAGCCACACAAGAGCTAATATCAAGTATGATATGCTTATCAGAGGGCTCTAATTAATATATCATTTAAGATGTAGATTTTTGCTTATCGCCGCATATAGATATAAAATGGTTGTATTGGAGTTAAGAGTTGTTGTCGTTGCCGGTATTGAAGCTGATTAGTGTCTTCGATAAGTATAATTTTCTTTTCCTTCTCTTTCGTTCAGATTAGGAGATGTGAACCATGTTTTAATAAAAAATCAAGTACTGTAATCGTTATTGTGTGGATCTCTTTCTTGATAGATAGATGCAATTTATTGATTTAAGTCAATTTCATGTCAAGATTTACTTAGTTTATGGATTATTAGACTAATCAAGTAGCGGCCTAAAAGAGTATATGAATGAAAACATTATTATTTAAGGATTTTTAATAAGACAAAATATATTAAATTTTTTTAACGTTAATGTGATTAGTGAATCCCTGATTCCATAGCTTCAATTTCCAAATTATATTGTCATTTTCAATATACACTGATTATGCCTGTATTAAAATTGTAATATTTTTACTGAATTATTTATGCATTTATTTAAAATTTATGTAGACATGGTTAGATTGATAAAGTAGTCTATAGTGTAAGCATCACTGATATAACTAATAATTAAAATAGTGAAATAAAATTATGAGCTTTCAAAGTCCCATGCCGTCAAATTAATGGTTGATGGGCTGTGAAACTTTTGATAAATCTGGTAGAAAAGATAAGGAAGAAAAAAGAATGTCCTATTCTTGGTTTCCTATTATAAACGTTTCTTATCTATATAGAGACGAAGTCAAATGCATAAATGCAGGGCAAGATTGGGAGACATAAATAATAATTATAAAAATACATTATCATTTCTTTGTATACGTCTTAGAGAAAATCGATTAATAATAAGTAGGTGCTAATTTATTATTTGAGAAATGTTTCAGTGAGATTTGTAGATGACGCTGAGAAAAAATGAACTAAGCACATTTTAAATAATGTAAGTGTGCAATCGAATGCCGGCTTTCTGGCACAGAGGTAGCGCGTCCTAGTGTTCTGGGAGTTCCGGGTTTGAGTCCTGGTTAGGGCATGGTTGTTCTTCTGTGTGCTATCTGTGAAAAGTGTGACTGTATCCCCCTGTAAAAATGGACTTTGCATGCAAATGGGAGGAATTTGTAGCTAAAGTCGTACTCTTGGCTCTAATTGGCGCTATTTGAAATAAGAGACACATATTATTCAGCTTAAAATCTTGTCTTACGGAACTTGTCCATGGCAAGTTCCTTAAGTGGCAACAACAACATGAGATCGAATATATATCTTGTCATTAATTTGACTTATATAGATCTTATCAGATTTATATTGTAAGAGAACTTTGAAAAGACAATGAGGAGAACAGAAAATAACTAAGGACTAATTTACAAGTTTCTGACGTCGCATTCATTTCTTTAATTAACTAAAAATTTGCGTTAGAACACATTACTCAAACCGGAAAAAAAACTAATGCCTATTAACACATATTTTTTACACCTGATGCAAAGATATCTGGAATTACGTTGTAAATAAATGTATACAAATGGTGTGCTTTTACAAATATGTAAGCTAAAATTAAATTTAAAAACAAAAAAAAAATTAATAAAAAATGTTTTTTATATAAAGGACGTTTATTATTTTTATGGAAATGTTATGCATTTTAAATGAATTTACAAATTCATTTTAGACATTTCTAAATATTATTTTACTGTAAAAATTGAGTTGATCCTTCTGTGAAAGTTTAACAACATTAAATACAAGATTTCATATTTTAAAACTATTGTTTCCAAGTTTTGAAATAACAGGACTCAAATAACTTTGAATGAGATAATTGTTCTTGTTTTAGCGTTATTAATAAAGCCAACCATTAACAGTAATGAAATTTGAAAATGTGTTCGGTCAAAAGTAAACAAAGCGACCATATTTCTCCCCCTATATCGGAATCCGCCGATGTGGAAATCATTAGCGGTAATGACGGAGATTACTTTCTTTTGGAAGCATAAACTCAACTTTCTGGAGAGAGTTCTCCAGCTAACTGCGAATCGTTAAGTTCGGTTTTATGTAATAAAAGGATCTGGTGATCTGATGATTGGAAGAAGGTAATGGCTTTGATGGAAAGAAGAAAGCCTTTCACTTTTGATTCCATCTTAGATGGAGAAATGTTTTTGAAAGAAATGTCGTCCATTCAATCTGTCGTAACGATCACACTTTTTTGTAATTGTGTTTATCTCATTTCATATCAGTTGCTCTGAACTTAGGCTAAGATGACTGAGAAGCCCTTTTTTCGTGCATCTACCTCTGGAAATTTCACAATATACTCCTGTGTTCACAGTTATTAGAGATGAGGACAAAATTATTATTATAAAGGCATAGAAATAAAGTTTGAATGCCGAATGAATACGATGCAGTCCCAAAAATGTTAATTTCAGCCACACTAGTTTTTTGTGTGCCAACCCCCTCCTTAATATTTATGCTTGACTCTTTTCGTGATCAGATTGATTTTCTGCTCAAATATTATGCTTTTGATATTAATGGCATTGCACCATAATTTTCCAAACCTGTAATTTGGCTTCCACAGCATGAAGAGTGTCGTCTTAAAAAACTGTTTTATGATGAGCTCTGTTGGGAGTTGATCGGAGGACGCTTCAGCCACCTTGGAGTTTAGTGACATATTTGGCGACCTTTTGACACCTTTGGCGACAAAATAGATATTACAGGAAATTTTGAGAATTTTATCGGACCATCCAGTTGAAACTGAGGTACTCCTTTTTGGTTCGATCCTTCTCAGTCGGACTCCTGGAAACTATAGACGGCCAGCACTTTCAAGCTGCAATAAATCAGTTAGAATCGTAGTTGTTGTGACGAATTGTCGTGATGATAAGGAAAAAATGCTGGAATAGTCCGGCGAAGTGGCAACATTATATGGAGCCCAAGCTATTGCTGAACTGAGCTATGTGGTCCTGGTGTTTATTGGGGAAGCAGTATCGAGTCCCGTGAGAATAGCCAGTCAAGTAGTAGTGTGTCGGCAGTTGGATACAGCTAAAGCGAAGAGATATTGGAGAATTACAGCCGTTTGGAAAAACCATAGAGTGAAACTACGAAGATACCCTCTGCTGCTGAATTCTATCTGGCCGCCTTGTGTGCTGTTACTGTTATTACTACCGAATATGACTTGAAGGATACTGTTTGCTGCAGTTTGATAATGTGTGTTCGTCTCGGCTGTATCTACGTGCCGTCTCTGTGTATTTGCTTCTGGGTGTTCCATAAACGTCATTGTTTTGTATTAAAGGACTGTTTAAATCAAATCGTAAAAAGAACTCCGGTGGACGGGAGAGTAAATCCGTAAAAATATAAATATTAAAAAAGTTTAATTATAGATGGAATAAATAATTTAATTTTGCCAGTTGCTATTAATGATTGACTGGGTCACTAGAAACATTGGCAATGTTGAATTTAGTTTAATCTGTTTAGGTAACAATTCATATGCATAATTCCATCAAATTCTTATTCACTGAAGTCGTGTTATATTGATAAACCCATATGTTAAGTTCTTCCGAAATATTTATTCATATGGAAATCATTCGAAATATTTATTACTAACGGAGACCAGTTCCATGACATCATAAAACTATTACATCTGGTTCATCTATTTTCTAAATTTAGCTATATTGTAACAACATCTTTATTCGCTCTAGAAACACCACATATTTTCACATAATAATGGGGGAAAGCATTATGTGTATGCCCACGCACGTACACGGACACGCACACGTGCACACACACGTGCACACACACGGATACGCATCCACAAACAATCAAACAAACGAACTTTTGAATGAAGAGTGGCTTTCTCTTCTAGGGATTGTGATGGGTGAAGAGCCGAAAAAATCTGGTCGTGATAAACTGTTGTAGGCAGTCTTCCTATAGGAATCTACCTAAAATTTCGTCTTTGAGCACTTGTGCTTTTAAAGTTCTTTCACTAAATTTATGGAATTTGGTATGTTATGTTTTCTCAACATGAAGTATTTTTATTATATTAACCTTATTTCTGATTCTGTATAATCTTTTTACCTGATAATCAACCATTAAGAAAGGGTATCATATAGAGCCGTATCTATCTGAATAGAACAGTTCTTATTAGAGCATTTTATTTGTTCAAACGGAATAAAAAGACGACAGATGCACTTTTATCTCCTCTATCTTTCTATCCTACAGGTATATTCTTCTCAGAACGTTCTCAAATATTCCCTAATAAGGGTGACTTTGTATTTTAGAGACATATTTTCCCAACAGATAGAAAAAATTTGACTAAAACTACAATTGCAGTCATACTATCATGTACCAAATTTGTTGTAATTAAGTTTCGCTTTTTAGTTATCTCTTTTACATGCTTCTGAAAACATAGATCGGCAAATGTTCAACACCTTGTGGAATTTGGCTTAAAATTTGTTATCTATCTTCAATATGGATGGAAAAGTAACTTATTTAATTTTATCTATGCAATTGTCTTCGCTATTGTTGTTTATTGTTGTTCTTTATGGCACATACCATGGGCAGGCTTGCTGAGGTAGTCAGCGATTTAAGCCTAACCAGCGTCTCTTGTTTTATAGTAGCGCCAATCAGGGCCAAGGGTACGACTTTTGCTACTCATTCATCACTTGCACTGCTCCTTTTTACAGGGGTGCACATTCACACACTTTCAGATAGAACACAAAAGAACAGCCATGTCCGAACCGGGTCTCGAACCTGAGACGCCACATCACGAGGAAGATGCCTTACCCCTATGCCAGGAAGCCGGCACTGTCTTCGTTCTGAAGTTAATTACGTTACTCTTATATTAGAACAGACTGACTGATAGATTTTCCTCAAAATTTGATAGGAAACTACAAATTTGATATAAAGGTGGTGTATTAGGTATATTGCATACCGTCCATCTAGATCAAAGTGTTTATGAATTATCTCTATCACAGGCAGATAGATTTAATGCCAAAAATGCATCTTTTGTCCTCAGAGATGCCTATAACATGTATACTTGTTGAAATCTCGAGGGCGAATTTTTCGATGATTATATTACTTTTTCTATATTTTGTATTTAAAAAAGTGGAGAGAAGGTAGAATCTACCTTCCTAAGGCATTTTTTGCCATAAAGTATTTCTGTTATTCTTACCTCTTTCATTCCCGAATCCCAGCCCGCTATGAGGAGACTGAAACAGAAGAAACAAAAGCTGGCTTTATAAATACTCTGCAGGGTGGACAGAAATAAATTTCTTTCAGTTCTCACCATTCTTTTTCACTTCTTCGTTTTGGTCCGGTGGAAAGATGCTATTTTTAAAGGTCGACACGGTTTTTGCTTTAAAAGCAGGAAGGAATTTTCTGTTGTTTCAAAAGAAAGGTACACCACGCATTTATTCTTTTTCGTTATGTGAAGATTTTATTGTTTTCATTTTTCTCGTATACAGAGTTTAAGAAAAGTGTCGTAATCGTTAAAAAAATATTCTAACTCTGGATTTTAACTAATCTCCACGTTTTGTTTCTTTATTAGTTCAAAAAACACCTTTGTGGATAATGCTTCTCTATTGACGGACACAGAATGCATTTTGTTGGTTTCTGTTAATTGTTGAGCAACATTTATTCTGAGGAATTTGTCTATAATCTGCTTTAATAATAGTTCTGCTATAATTTACCACGATAAGTAAAAATAAACAAAGAAAAGTTAGAAAGATAAAATTCAATATTTTGGTTTAGCCTCTATTGAATTTTGAAACAAATTCAACGACGCTTTGATTGTCTTCCGATCTGCACTTTCAGAAGCATTCAAATACGATAATTCAAAACCGAAATGACTTGAATGTATGAAATTTAGTGTGGGACTTTTTATTAATTAGTGGTGTTTTGTGTATTTTTTTTTGTTTCAGTAGATTGAAAAAACCACATTGCAGGGATCAATCGTTAAAACTATTTACCCAGGTCACAGGACAGTGTCTGAAAAAAAAATGCTATATTTAAGATGAAGACTAATATTTTATAAATACGGTTCAACAATGACAAACAAAATGGATTCTGAAATAACACATTTGTTAGAAAATATGAGAAAATAAGAAAACGTGTCTGAAACGCAAATTCTTTATTAGAGATCGTGCGAAAAAGTTTTGGGAGACCATTCCGAAACACCCACTAGGAAGGCTGGAAGGAAAAAAAAAGAGTGCTACAAGAAAATATCTTTTCTTGAAATGAATAATTTTTATGCTCTTAATATTTAATTAATAATATAATTTCATCAAGTTTAATGATGCCATACTCCTAACGATTTTTTAATCTGTTATTATTTAAAATAATACATCACTTCTCTCGAATAAATTTAGGGTTTTTAAATAATAACATTCAAGTCCTTTGTATGCTAATCGTTTATATCCAATATCTTTCAATGCGGCTTTTAATTTTTTTTCTGATACAATAAAAAGCGACATTTAATTACTCTTGAACTTTGAACTAAGATCGTATTATTGCATAAAATAATTCAAACTTTTTCATTTTAAAAGAACGCTAGGAAGAACTTTCATGGACAATATTTCAAACACAAAAAATTGAAGTAACATAAGCTCAGTGATAACTTCTAAGGAGAATTGTAAAGCTTTTGGTAATAAAGCCAAATATTTTTCATCATTATGGCTGGAAAAATTTAGTTATATCGTTTTTAGGACTAAAACAGCTTTCGTGTTTTTATAAACCAAACTTGTCATCCAAAGTGAAGCTGAGAATTCCAAAGATTGATATCTGATGAGCAAAAAAGTATACAAAATAAATATTATTCGATAATTCGAATTCCTTTTTCCTACTGATGTCTGAAGTTGATAAATGAAAGGTGAAAAACTCTTAAGAGGAAATAGCCGCTGCCTTTTCACTGCATAAATTCACATTTTTAACATTAAATATGTATTTTTCAATGTGACCACCTGGAAGATATGTTATAAATTAATGGAAATGGCATTTACCTTTTTTACAATCATATCTTCTTTCTCTGAAAGGGTTTGTGGTTATATTTGAAACCAAATTCAGAAGTTATTTCGAAAGAAAGTTGTAACTTTAAATAATTTCACAGAACACATATTTTCAATATTCCGCAATGTCAATAATTGCTATGGTCAGTATTTGATTCGTGTTTTCTTCAGTAACTTAATGTACGGCTTCCGAGGTCCCCCACAATATATAAGCAAAACATAACAATTTATTAATAATTTTCAGTGAATCGATTAAACTATCGGCGAAAGGTTGAGGTGAATTATTCGAAGCGTTTTTAATGGAATTAACTAACTTTCATTGAGCTTTTGATTGAAAATAAAACCCATATTGATTTCTTGGATGTCCCTATTTCAAGATTAAAAAGGTGCTAGTAAGAAACTAGCTTTTTACCAGTGGTAGTCATCTCTATAATATAATATAGGTGAAATTGTGCTTTATACTTTTTTTCTCAACCGATTAAAATAAAACGGAAAAAATGGACACAGATCTATAATAGTTGTGCCAAATTTACATACCATATCTAATATGCTTAAGTGATTACGTTTTTTATTTAACGAGTTCATATGTTTCTGAGAGTATAGATGTTTCCTTGTATAGATAGATAGATCCTTGTTAGATTTGGAACAAAATTTGTCAGCTGTTTACACCATAGATGTTTAATTTGTGCACCTATCCAGACAGGCAGATTTCCTCTGATCAGTTTGCTTAAAATTTGATATAAATCCACAAATGTCGTATAAAGACCACACTCCAAAATTCATTTGTCTGGCTCAAAGCGTGTTTCAGTTATACTTGTCACAGAGAGGAAATTTATAAAAATTTGTTTTTCGACCTCAGAAAGATACAAAACAAGGAGTTTCAACAAATATCGAGTTCGACTTTTTATCCTTTTTTTTTCATAGAACTTTTGGAAATTCCCGTGCACCACTCAGTATCACGCAGGACTTACAGAAGTAAACAGCACTCATAAAAATTTCACATACAGAACATCTACTTACGCATTACATTCACTTGAACATCCCCTTTTTACAAGAGGGGGGGGGCATATTCAAACATATCACAGATAGAAGAGATAAAGAACAACCCTTCCCGAATCGGAACTTAAACCGAGGACGCCCTGATCATGGAGAAGACGCGCTACTCCTGCGCCAGGACGTCGGAATTTTAATGCTTTGCCATAGTTCTTTGCTTAATGTGGTTCATTAAAGGAGTATATAAAAATAAAAGATTAAAATGAAATCTGCTATGCATATTTCAATGTACCATGTCAGAACCTAATTTCTCGAACGCCCAAGCACCACGTGCTCGTGCAAGTTAAATTATATTTTTATTCATTTTCATTGTTTCATTGAATGAGTCACTTTAGTATTGCAAACGATCCACAAAAAAACTTAGTATTGACTTTATTATTTAAAAATATATCCCATTTCCTATTTATTTCATTTCATATAATCATGCACTCAAAATGACATCTTTCTAGGTTTTATTTGCCGTAGTCATTAACTTGTTTTTTTTTTTTTAAAATTCAGAGCTTTTGTAAATGCGATGGCCACACTATATTAAACGCTATATGATTATTTGAGATGCCCGTGCATATAATAACATTTATACTTTTTGCCTACGGAATTTTGTTGACGCCAATAACTTCATTCCAAAAACAACATCATGTTCTGGCATGATAAAAAAAAAGATTTACATCACAAATCAGCGAGTTTCACCCTTTTTTAGTATTGCTGGGTGCAATTGACTTAGTAGGTATCTTTCAGGTACATTTATTTTTCATGGAATGCAGTCAAAACATAAGATGAGAATTGAATAAATCCCTGGCAATACTAAAATTTCGTTTTTTTTTTTATTTTCCTTTCAAAAAATGCTTTTATTTTTATTGTGAGTCCGTATTAATTTTCATATCCTATTTTTAAACAGTATATTGATGCATTTATGTAGATTTATGTGCTCTTATAGATTCAGAAAACTCATTAATTTATTCAAGTTTTTTTAAAATCATCGTTAGTTTCTTATATCTTTTTAACGCTGCCCAGAGCAGAAATATGATCATTACCAAATAGTTAATTAGCTCCTAAATCTAAGCGATTAGAAATATCGCAGCTTAATTTTAAAACCCAATTACGATTTTTTTTTCTTTCGCCGCGAGCTCGTTTGATATTTTTCAACGGGCGACAGAGGCTTCCTCATACGGGTATGAGTAATAATATCAGAAACTTAATTATCTTCTTAAACGCAAGATTATAGCAAAATGCAGAACAAATTAATTTAACCAACAAATTTTTCTCTACATTTTAAAGATATTATTTGGAAATAAAATCTGTTTTAAAGAAAGTTTGAATTTGTATGATATTATTTGTACGAAGCGAGATTTTTGAAATGATCTTTTGGAAATCAATAAATTACGGAAAAAAATAGATTTGAAAATGCTTGATAAATGTGAAATTCCTTAATTTTTATTATTTTGGTTTTACTTTCTTGAGGGATTAGTTGGTAATGTTTATCCTATGTTAAATTTCGTAAAACCAATAATTCAAAATTAAAAGAGTCAGTCTTTTGGATGTTATTTTCATCCAGCCTCATACATACCAAGTCTTAGTTGAAGTGAGTTTCCTATTTGCTATGTTCCTCATATAATTACAATGTTAATGGCAGACAAATGAAATAACGAGAGGTATTTGGGGATTCAGTGTAAAGAATGTGTTTACTTAGTTACAAACCATTCGCAGTGGAAATTGTGGCTTCAGTAAATCGTTCCTCTAATTAGTTAGTCAAATTGAAAGCAGAGATTTACAGTATTTACTAACGAAGAAAAGGCGATTTTTTAAAGAAAATGCCTTGTTGTGAGTGTGTGATTATATTTGCTAGTTTAATTTACATTTTAATTAACTTCCTACTTTGTTATCATGTGAGAACATGATGTTTGAGTTTGGGGATTTTTCAAGCCTCAAAATGCACTTCTCTTTTGATGCCTCAATTTTTTGCTTTTAGGATTATTAGAAAATGATATAGAAGTTTGCCACATTTGGTGACACATCACCAACAATAATTTTCTTAGCTCAAATGGTCACCTTGTACCCGATTCTCCTATTTGACTAATAAATAAGAGAATTGTAAGAAATTAGCTCCCTAAGATACACTGAGAAGAAAATGCAAGAATGAATGCGAAACAGCAAAAGAAGGTATCG
>JAOUZG010040507.1:795751-811245 GCA_026289955.1 Argiope argentata
ATCACATTGCTGTTTAAAACAGGTTTTTCAAGGAGAATAATAATTTAGAGAAAAGCAATTTTTTTTGTCATCTGAGAACAAGATGTTTTCTATGAAATTGATACCGACTGATATAAAAATAATGTTCTCATACGATAAAAGGAAATATAAGATAGCAGATTTCAGTTTTTTAAAAAAAAATTAGAATATTTAATTTTAAAGTCGCCTGTATTATTTGTTTCTAAAATTTTCTGTTATTCCTTGAACCACACCACAATTTTTATTTAATGGTTTCTAATTCGAGTTCCAAAAATTACTGACGTTTTACTTCTCAAACACAAAAGCGGGAATAAAAATCTCTAACATTCCTGGCATAACTTCCTCTTGGACAGAAACGTGCCAAGAATTCTTATTAAAAACACTAGGAGAAAATTTTTTAGACGCATCGCTCGTGATCTGATGGAAATATTCTTGTCCGTTTTTCGTATCCATATGTAAACAACTAACATGAAAGTTTCCTCATAAGATTTATTTTTCAGAATAAAAGATCGCTATTTTTTCTAATTCTTTTCCTGAGTATTTTTAAACTTTTCGCGTTGGATTTATTTACTTACGTTTTCATTATGGGAATGTTTGTACTAAATGCAAAAAATCACTTCAAGTGTTGGAATTCTTGGCCTCACCGTTACGTGATGTAACACTTTCGCGCAAGCGCATTGGTAACGTCAGGGGAAACTCACATGATCCCGCAGTAACAGCTGCGAGTTTCAGTTTCGGTTTGAGAGTTCAGAGTAGCTTTGGTTGGATTCTGGGTGTGAACGGACGCAGATATGGTTATAGGCGATGTGAAAGATTCCTGCAACTAAAATGATATATGTCTATATTTGTAAATAATGATCTGTGCCTTTGACCTCGTCAAGCAAATAAAAAATAGATGAAAATGAAAACCCTGGACTAACGCTTTCGATGTTGTGTTCTGATTCACGTTGGAATACCTCGATTCTATCTCATCTAGAAGTTCCCGGAACGAGAAGGTAAGAGTGAATTTCGATAATTGAATTTGGGGCTTAGAAATCCCAAAATCAAGAATGATGTGTTTCAAGAAATGGTTTAACCTAAAATGCTTAGTTATTGCATCGTCACGATTAAGTATTTATAACTTACCGAATTTTCTTTTATGTTTCAATTCAAAATTTTATTATTTAATTCTTTAACTGCATATAAGGTTTTAACTTTGAAATCGATATTAGATACATTTCTTGTTCTAATATTTTGAAATTTTCTTTAGATTTATATTTGACCGTACGATTTTATTCACTAATGATAAATATTTTACATTTTTTATTTGTATTCACAATGTATTTATCTAAAATATATAGTTTTATTTCCCATGTTTTTATCTTATTTATTTCACTCGACTATTCATTTTTCTTTTTTTATCTTCTTTTATTTCTTTCTACTACTATTCAGTTTTGCTTATATTAATTCCTAGAAATCGAAATATATTTTAAATGACTATTAATTTAAATTTAGTTGAATAATCTATAAAAAGTATTTGTCATTGAGAACACATGATCATAACCCCCCCCCCCCCCCCAAACCTTATCTTATCAAGAAACGAGAGAAAAATCGATATTATAGAAGTCAAAAATATGTAAAATGAATGTTATCTATAAAATTTTTCTAATAGTTACTGCAGATAAAAAAAACAACAACTGGAAAATGAAAATTTTCGGAAAACTACTAAAAATATTTCTAATATTATTAAAGATTTGTTGAAAAAATTATTTGGATTCTTGACTTCCTCTATTACTTCTGTCATTTTTAACAATTATTTCGAGCTGTCCTTTTGTTTTCTTTTTTTCAATTCCTATTATTAACTCACACTTTCCCTTTCAATCGTTAATAAAATACTTTTTATTCATTCAATCAAGTTCAAGTAAATTTTTTAAAACTTGGAGTGGATGACAGAGAAGTTAATACAGTTTTTTTCACATATTAATTCATTAAATTTTTATTAATTAAAAACTAACTTTCTCGCCGAAAAATCTTCATTTCTCAGCCTCCAAATAAGTAACAAATTCATTTTGTTTTTCCTCAACGCCAATGAGGTTAGACTTAACTTTTTTTCGGCCGTTATTTTAAACAATTCTGTTTATTTTCATAATGTTTGATGCATTTTAAACTAAAAATCCTTAATGAATCGATTTTTCCTATTCATTTTGAAGTACTTTCGAATTAAAACAATACAGAATAAAGAAAATTAGAAATTTCTAATCTGTATTGAGTTTTCCAACTGGTGTAGAAAAATCTCGCATTTTGCGTTGTCACAATTGACTTTGAATCCTCAATTGGCGTTGAAAATTCAACTCTAGTATAATTTTTTGATCAATTATTAATAGTAAATGTAATTGTCTTGTTGGTATGGCTTTAAATTCGCATCCCTTGGACTACAAGGTCGAACACCATGTATAGAAAGGAGAATGGAGAATTACCAGGAAATTCGCTTTCTATTTGGCCACTTAATATTGTGACTTTGTCATATTTCTATACATATTATATTAATTGTAATTATTTTATCAAGAGTAACTAAAAAATTTTCTTTGTTAACCAAAGTAGGAATTGATTTTAAAAAATTGTTTTTTAGTACTTGTTCTTCAATACAATTATTAATTAACTAAATCATTTTACGATAGTTTAACATATTCACTTTTTTCTTTATTTATTTCTAATGTAATCAAGGGTCAGTTATTAAATGCCATAATGGAAAATGCTTCACATCCTGAAAGGCTAACTGAAAGTAGGGTTAATAAATCACTACCGGAGGCTGCTTTATCGAAAAGAAATTATTCCCATATGAATAAACCTGAGCACCTAAAGGCATTTAAAATTTTAAACCTCCATTCAGCCTTGTGAAGTGTAAATTCATTTTAATGGGGCTTGTTTCCATACTTCAGGAGCCATTCATTTTATCTCCGATCGGCAAGTTGCGGACAATAATTCATCAATCTTTCATGCGATATATTCATATCGGTGAAGAAGATGAAAGCGTCTTTATCGCCGCGCTTGATGCATCTTAACCAACCTCGTAATTGTGAAACAGTTTTCTCTAAAGCAAATCGGAAGACCATGATTCCAAGGCAGAAGTCTCGGAAGATTTATTAAACTTCGAGTTCAACATCTGCAACTCAGTTCAAAAGAGTTTCTTTTAATTGCAATGCGGGGCGAGATAAGTCGAATCTAAAAATAAGTCAAATAAATAGATATATTTTTATCCACATGTAGTAAAAAGGAACAAGTATCGAGGCAATTTTGTGTTTCTGCCAATGAAAATAAAAATGAAAACAATTTTAAATCATATTCTTTTTAATTGAATTTCGCAGAAAATAGGTAATTTTCAACTCTGATCTTCTTTAATTATTTAAAATAAAATATTTTTAAAGAAAATATTTAAACTATATACAAATATAATTTAATTTTTTTCTTTAGAGCCAATGTAATGCCACAAAATACCGTGTGTGCAGGACATTAATTATTTCCTCATTTATAATAATGCATCTAATTTATTTAACTGTTTAGGAATGTAGAAAGAAACACCATATTAATACATTAATAATGTTGAACGTAAAAGGCGATTGATGAAGGTTTAAAAAATAAATAATATTATCATTAATTTTTTAGAATATTGGACTTCCTTGTTAGCAGTTGAAACACTTATACAGTGACCATTACTGCTCTAATTTTACTAGTTAAATTATGAAAATGATATAACAACGTCATCGTGTCTCTTTTTGTAATAACAGAGGAAATTAAAGAAGTTGTAAGTGGTACAATTTCTGATTCGATTTTCCAAGTTTTATTTCATATGAAAGCTCATGAGCTTTAGTTAGTAATCAATTATCTATTTTTACCCAATATCCTCATTTAATAAGAACTCTAAAAAAAAACGCTTTATTTCACCACATAACCTCTATTAGCACATAATTATTGTGAAAATGTAAATAGTTTTTTTTACATAAATGCGTTTGATTCAAAAATATTTTAAGGACAGTCTGGTATTTTCAAGACTAATTCCAAAAGCACTTCACCCTTGCACATTATCTATGAGGAAAAACTTTGATATACTCTCTCAGTCGCAGTTATAGCTAAAAAACATTTGTCTGCAGGAGGTACTTTGTATGGTATATTGTAAATGAATGAACCCTTTTCTTCTTATCCTTTTGAAAAGCATTTTATATTTTTAATGTGTTGCTTCGATAACAATATAAAGGATTTTAACTTTAATTCCTCGTTTCATTAACAATTTCAACAGTCATGCTAGTTCCTAAGCGTAAACGTAACAACTGTTATGTGATAAATAAATCATTGAATTGGAAACATTTTCTGTATACAAATTAAGTTTTTTTCTAACAAAAAATATTACAATTGTCAAAAAATATGATCTCGAGATTTTAATGAAGCTTCACATTTTACATCACCGGGAATTCCGAAAACAAGGGGTTGATGTGCCAGATTTCGATAATATATTTAAATAAATGTCTGTTTGAACTTATGTCACACGTGATAAAGATAATTCACAAAAAATTTGATTTAGACAGATGGAATTTGATACACGTACTGAACATAATCTTTGCAGATTTTTGCCAACGTTTGAGCAGATTTGAGGAAATCTGTCCGCCTGTTTATTTGAATATAATTTGAATTCAATACATATTGAACGAAACGAATATATATTTAAGTGAAATTTACTATATTAAATAGTTAAGTGCAAGCTGTTTATATCTTGTATAGGGTTACTTTGATTGGTGCAAGTTAAATATCTATTGTATAGATAGATACCTATTAAACTTTGACAAAATCTAACAATGGGGCGGCTTTCTGCTAATTTGTATTTTCAGGAAGTCGTAAACACTAGAAATCAATGAAATAGTAGTTTAAGGATTCTTATTTGGATGTACTTTCATGATGGTATTAGTACTTCTGTATGAAATTCTAATCTACATCGATTGTGAAAAAACGAGCTTAAATGAATTAAATGTTCTTATACTATTACCTGCATGCAGGGATTAATTGGCAATAATCCTCGCCAAGGAACCCATGATACATTGAATAAAAATCAATTCCCGCCAATGGTTAATATTTTGCAAGCATCTGTCGCCAATGCTATGATAGGCATTCTTTGTTATTACATATTTATTCGTGAGTATGCAGGAAAATTTTGGGAAGGCTACTCCAGTTGGTTGCCTCGAGTTACACCCAAATAATCATTAGCATGTTTCTTTATTAAAATGCAGACCTGGCCTATGAACAAATAAGGAAGAATGCTTTCTCAAGGTTTTGTTTTTCTCATTTCCGACATTTTATTCTTATTGTTAATTGTTTGTTCTCTTCGCGTTCGTTTTCAGGTATATTGAATCGGAAAAGCGACTCAAAATAACTAATCTTAACTCGAATTTAGCCTCTCACATTTGTTGTCGGAATGAAGAGTTCTAAAACTGAATGAAGAGTTCAATAAATTAATTAGTGATACTCTAAATATAGGTCATCGAATGTTTATTGAAAAGTTTGTTTCTGCGGAGAATTAAACCTCCCACAAAAGAGATTCCGTCCAGGGAATTTAAATTTTCAGTTGAAACTTTCGATAATTGATTCGGTGTTTGTCTTTGCACTTATAGACACCAGACTGGGGATTGCCTTTCCAAATGCCAAATCTTGGATTCTTAAATAATTTGCTGGCTCAGGGCTTTAGAAAAGGAACGGCAATTTTGGCAGAAACGGAAATGCAATGTTTAGCAACTTTTCTTATAAGGAAAAAAAAACTGAATTTTCGGAGTTTTATGAGTAATTGCTTGCTTCCTTTATAAAGAATTTTAATATTTCAAAATATGGGGAAGTTTTGTATATGATAAAAACATGATGAAGAAGAATTGAGAAATTATAGCAAAAAATAAATGTGTAGTTGATTTTGATTCAGCTCATGATGATAAGAAAACAATTTCATTTATAGCTCAAATGAGCATAAACATAGCTCAAAATAGCATTAAATAAAAAAATTTATATATATATATATATATATATATATATATATATATATATATGTATGTGTGTGTGTGTGTGTGTGTGTAATGATATTTTAAATACTAATTTTAAATGTAATTATTTCCCAAAGGTTTGTCTTAATTTAGCTCATAGTAACTTCCTTCTAAAATGTTATTTCCTGATCCATTCCACTTTTCCAATTTAATAAATCAAATAAGTATTATAAATATAATGCGCAATTGAGTACAAGTGCCAAGTGGATGGATAATAAATCTCGGGTGTAAATATTCTTTTAAAGGATTCATTCGATGAATAATAAATCACTTATATAAAATAGATTCTTTTAAGAATATCCTGCTTCCCCCTTTTTTAAAGGTCAGCATCAGGTCAAAATGATAAGAATTCTTTTCAGATACCTACATGTGTATGATTTATGAGGATATAAAAGTATATACTAAGTCGAGGGAGAAATGTTTCGTCCCGTTTTTAACTCTTGTGCAAAATTAAAAAGACAATATGTGCTTATTTGATGATTTTCGGCCACGATTGTCCAAACTGCTTTCCAATCAAAAACAACAACACATGCACGCGCACGCACACACACACACACACACTATTTTGTAACTATTATACACCATGTCATGTAACGCGTTTTCTTGTATGACAAAGTTTTTAGAGAATACGTTTGAAATTTTTGGATATTTGGTTAATTGACACAATTTAACAATTTGTCAATCTTTTATATCTAATATATTTTTCATATATATTTAGGGTTCTTTAGACTTACTGTATTTAATTTGAAATTAATTTACCACAATACGCAAGAGGAAATATCATTGAAAATAGTTATATGAATATTTGCAAGGCAATATATTGAATGCGGTATACGGCATTATTAAACAATAGATATCTCTTATCCTATAAAAATGATATTCCCAAAACAATATTAGTTCCTTCCTGATAACGGAACACTTCTTATTGCAGGAAATCTATTTCCACCCCGCTTCCTGTCCCTTGTAGATCAAATAATCTTGTTTAAACCTCCGGATGAGAAAGGAAAACACAATGTGTCCCCCAACTTGTCGCAGAAACCTCGCACTGTACAGAAAAGCGCATTAGTCGATAAACTCAGCTACTCAGGCACAGACGAGGATTACTCTCGTCTGGGGAAACCACCACGGAATACAGGGACAGTTCGAGGGTAATCCTTCTCCAGTCAAGGGGTTCATTCTTGGTGAAATGCCCTTTAATCCGTCCGACTTGTCCTCTTGTGAACAGAAAACAGAAGAAAGCCAAAAGGAAGAAAATCCATTTTGGAGTGCTTTTCCATGGATCCACTTTCGCCAGCAATCCTTAGCAGAAAAAAAACTCCAATATAAAAAGAATTGATCGTTTTATTAGAGCAATGGGAAGGAAATAAATAAATGTTTCGCTGAAGGGCGCTTACCATGGAGGATTCTGAAGCGCTTCAGAGTAAATGTTGGGATAAAATAAAAATTTATCAAATGTGTATATTCGTACTAAAAATTACTTGTATAAAACTTCTGCCGGGCACAGTTAGAATTATAAATATAAAAAAGATGAGTTAATGTTCAATTTTGAAATGGAATGTAACAAAGAAAACTAAATAGATAAAATTCAGCTTACAGATTTAACATCTTTTATAGTGGTGTGTTGGGGTTTATAAGGAATTTCCCGGTTTTAAATACATTATTTTTAATCTTCACAAAACACAGCTACACTACAAAATTCACAAACACTTATCACTATAGACACACATATAAAATTAGGTTAAAAAACAGTATAGTGGGGGGTCTCCAAGGTTTTCAGCCGAAAACAATCTGCGTCAGCGTAAGGGTTGCGTATGACAAAAAGGTCGAACTCAGGGTACAATTCAGTCGTTCAACTGTTGGTTTTCTGTACAACACCACAAGGGGGTGCTCTCTGCTTAATGGGAAAACCAGCTACACTTTATTATACATATCGATCAATTTTAAGCTCAATTTAACAAAGGATTGAAAGTCTGTTAGTCTATACCTTTAGAAGCATGTAAGCGCAATAACTCAGTAACAAAATGATTAAAATACATAAAATTGCAATGGTTTTTTGTGATTGTAATTGTAGACTTTTGCGGTTTCAATTGATTGGAGAAAAGGTGTTTATAATACAAAGTAGATTTCCGGGAACTATTAACCAATTGTAAAGGATTAATCGCCAAAACACTCTTAAATTATTGTTGTAAAATTATTATATAAAATAGATTATAAATTATTATAGTTCTTAATAAAAATCAAAATTTAGGTTGAAAGTTAAAACTTCTTAACTATTATACGCTAATGTCACCGAAAACATTCTTTGAAATAAACCTTCATTAGAGTGTTCGCGAGAAAGTTTTGAAGGGACAACTCCCTTCTATTATAGAATAAGCGAGATCATTTACCCACCTGATTCTCACTTATACTTCTAACGTTCTACACGTTATATATTTCAACTCGTTATGGCAGTAAAAATTTTGGGGAAAAAATCCTTTCTTTTGGTATAGTTGTCCCTAAAATGGATACTTGAATTGCAGTTTCTTTGTAAAGGTCAATAGAATATTTCATGTATTGCACTTATTAAAAATTGTTCTTTTTACGTGAAAATCGATAAGATGAGTGTAACTTTTTGATGTACTCCTACAATTTTTATATACTATCCGCATGCCATATTTTATTCTTGATATAATACAACAATTTCGATATGCTAACCACAAGTCATTTTTTACTCTTTTTCCTTATTTATTTCAGTTTTTAAACAATTAATTCATATTTGTTAATACAGATTTAACCTCTGTAATGTCTTCGATGAATATAAACAGAATACTCTGAACAGTTGAATAAACAATAAAAACATCTGTCTATTTTTTCACCAAAACCGCATGCCGAGCAATTTTATTAAATTTTCAATATATTAAATGGTTGCATACAAATTCTAATATATTTCTCAACATTTTGTGAGAAAATAATTATTTAGGTGATGGATAAGTAAATAAATTAAAAAATTCCTTTCGAATTAAGTATGAAAGAACAGCTTAAATTGAAATATAAAGTTATCTTATTCTTTCAGTTGTCATGCAATTTTGAATATGTTTATTTATTCATAAACTAATCGAGTATAGCTACCAACTAGTTAGCTCATCGTATCGTTATTAACACATAACTGGAGGCATGAATTTCCTCGTGCGACCAAAGAGCATGGAGTCAAAATGACTCCATTGTTATTTTTCTTTTTTGTCTTTTGTGAACGACATTTTAATCTATTTTGAAAACACAACACATTCTGGAAATCCTGTAATCACAAAAATATCAAAAATGTTAAATAGCATAATAATAAATTTTGGAAAGTTCTTATAAATAAAACCTAAATAACCTTTTAATAAGTATTTACTCCGATTATATGTTAGGAAATTACATTAATGTTAATAACTGTTAGAATTTAACAAGCAAAAATGAAGAATACATTTTAAAGTGTTATTTTAAGGATATCTTTTTATTCCTTTTGCCTTATTCAAATTAAAAGCAGTTTCACTTCATAAATAATAACAAAAACTTTGGGAAATAATAACTGAGTTATACGAATATGTTCAAGCTTATACTTTTGCCTACATACTACTAAAAAACAACATAAAGGTACTAAATAGATTATTGTATTTAAAAACAAAACACCACATGAGAATCAGAACTAATGAACAAGGCGGAGTCATTTTGCCTCCCAATTCTAGCTACAGGTTAATATATCACCTGTAGCAAATTATATCTCCACATTGGATAGAGGGCATCTTATGTTATTTATTTCGAGTTAAAATTAACTATTAAAATAATTTTTTTGAAGTAATTGAAAAAATAATTAGTAAAAACATTAATTTTATGATTTTCAAATTCGTTGCAAAACTTGATAACATTTCATAACAGATGAATAAAATGACATTCGTATACCACGTTAGAACTTATAGTGTATGTTCAGTATTACCGCGTAAGTTTAAGGAAACATTTTCATTAATGATAAAATTAATTCTGTAACATGCTTATTTTTCACAATTGTTTTAAGAGATAAGATGTTCATAAGAAAAATTAACGTTCAACTCCAAAGGAAGAAATTCAGATCTTCCCTTTCGGAAACGATAAAAAGACTTCAAGCGTAAGAAAGATTTTTTTAAAAAAAATTTGCAGAAGATTGAAAAATTTTCCACCTTCAATAGTTAGACTAGTTAAAAAATCAATTAGTGCTTTCGGAAGTGAAGTTTACTCGCTTGAAATAATTAACAGGTGCCTGGAGAAGACGGCGAACACTTGAAACGGAAAATTTAAGGGCCTGAAAGCGAATTTTCTTTGTTTTGTATGTTTTATTTTCAAAACAACGGGATTAAAATTCAATTAAAAGATTAAAATCCCTTTAAAATTTTCACAAGCCGAGCCCTATCATTATAATAACAAAAAAAGTAATTAGAAGTATTTCAGAAGATGTAATTTAAGAAGTAACTTTATATATTATTTGAAATTAACGTCATGTATTATATCTTATACAAACTAAATAAAGTCATTTATCCCAAATCCAATTTTGTAAGTGTATTAATTGTTTTAATTATAGTAGAAGCTTTAATGTTAATTTACTTAGTTACTTTTGAAAATACCATTTTTATAGACTTCTGTAACCAAAACGTCTCACATTTAATTCAGGGTTGCGCCTCCAGATAGGAAAAAATACTTTAATAAATCAATTAACTAATAATTAAATTTGTGAAACATCGTAATAGTGGTTTGAGAAAATACAAGTACAAGGCGCAATTCGATGAAGCGTTAAAAATGGCTATTAGACGACTGATGTATACTATCTTTACAAATATGAAGCAGAAATATGCAAAAATCTTAAAAAAAAATATTTATTTTGAAATGTTTTTCACTTACGAGAATCTTGGAATAATATCTAACAAATTTAATTAGATTTTTAGATGAGCCTATCGGTTATAACAAATTTCTATTATTTCCTTAGTAAACATCTCTAATACTTTGAGCAACTGTTTTGAAGGCTTATCAGCTAATTTATATTATTAATATGTTCTCAGAATAAAAGCTACATAACATGAATGTAAACTTAAGAATTCATATTTTGAAATGTATGAAAGTAATTAAAATTTAGTTATTCATAATTAAAAACTTTATTCTCTTATTAAAAAAATAAAACTAAACGATTTAGAAAAATCATTGTTATTAATTAATCCTTTAATTGGAATAACTAAAATATGAAAACGAATATAGTCAAATTTGCTCAGTTAAAATTAATTTAATAGAAATTTCCAAATGTAGTAAACACGGAGCTAAATTTTCTTATCCTTAAAATGTTTTATAACAAGGAAGCTATAATGAATTGCATAAAGATAACTACTAATGCAGAATAAGCCGATTTTATAACATATTTTTGGTTATTATGTGAAGCAATGTTTCTCAAATTTTCACTAAATTTAGAAATTGTTTTCTTTAGTTCATTAATTCATATTAACATACAATACATTTCTTTTAATCTTCTTAATATTCCCAGTTACATTTTCATTGACTTTAAAATTAAACTTTGCCCAGTAACAAATAGGTTTCATTTTTTTTTGTTCTTACAATGAATCATTATTTTTCATCTCTGACACAAAACTAATAAAAGTATGCTTAAAGTAACTTTAAATAGATAAGCACTTTTGTTATATATTATTTATTTTGAAAAATAAAAGTTTCTTCTCAAATTCATTACGAGATATAAAAAAACATGGAGCATTCATTTATTCTTATTGATTATTGTAATAGCTAATTTTCTCTTTCTCTTCTCTTCTTATTTAAATAACTGACGAATTTCAGAAATGTTTTTGATTGTTATAATGCCGTGTCGTAATTAAAGATATTTTGGTATTTATAGTTTTAAGTTTATTTTTAGATTACTTATTCTTTTTCCTTGAAACGTTTTTGCATAAGACAGATGCTTTTATGTATAGGGCGTCCATAATTAAACTTTTATGTATAGGGCGTCCTACTTTAAAACTATCTATAGGTAAAACTGTTGTTCAGAAAGCTATGAAAGTTTGTCTATGATACAAAGAAAGGATGGGAATATGTTTGAGCAAATAATAAAAAATAGCTAAAATATAAAAAACTGCCACTGATGGCGAAATTTAGACAAATTTAATTATAACAAGGCATGTTCAATATGAAGACCATAATTTTCCACTACTATCTGGAATCGTAAAATAAAATTTTACACAGGTGACCACAAGAAGCCCGTCAATGTCTTTTGTGTACAATTTTCATGCAAAATGGAGTTCTTCCACGCTTTAGCCGTGTAAAAATGTGTGTAAAGGACATTCTTTATAATCACTTTACAGAAGAACATGTCATCAGCCGTTCCTCCTTGGTCGCCAGACCTGAACCCATGTGACTTTTGTCTCTTTGAACTTTTAAAACATCTGCTAAGTCTTTATAATCCAAAAACATTATTTGATTTAGAAAGAAGCATCTCACAGCATGTTCTTACTATTTCTCAGAACATACTGTAGTTAGCTATGGAACATAGTATCTTACGAATACACATGGTAGAGGAAAATGATGACCGTCATGGTGAACATGTTTGGTTGTTATTAAATTTGTAATTTATTTGAAAAACCGCCCAGTTAGCTAAATTTTAAACTATTTTTTTATTCGTTCAAACAAATTTCCATTCCTTTGTTATGTCCTATACAAAATTTCATAACTTTCTAAACAACATTTCGCCTGTAGACAACTTTAAAGTAAGATCGTTTATTTATGAACACCCTGCACAATTGTTCGATGTAATATTTCCCGCATGAAAATTTTTAATTTCTACCACCAGGTATTCAGTTAACAAGAAACAAAACTCAATTTTCATATTGAAAGAGAGCCGATTTCAGTTCTTGCTCTGTTTCGTCTTCGCGAAAGAGATGAACTTTTCTTGTCTCGGATAATTTCTCCAAACCGTTCTATGGAAAATCTATCTGGCACCTCCCGATCACCCATTCGTCAAGGCCTAGGAGTGTATTGCTTCTGCACGTGAGGGGAGCAACCCGTCTTCCTTTTCCCATTTGTAACGAATGGAATTCCCATCAGGGGAATTGTTTCGTGAGAATAAAATGAAATGGTAGCCTCTACACATTTGAAATGGCGTTCTGAAGAGGTTTGGAAAATGGGGGAGGGGGCAATTGTGGTTTTGATTTTAATCGCATAAAATGATTTGAAGTCATAGAATTCTGTTATATTATGTTACAGTCAATATATTCAAGCATTAAATATTAAAATTAACCGCAATAAGTATAAAAAGTAATCGATAATTATTAATAATATTTGAACATTCAAATCTCTTTTTATTAATTTAACTAGTGACCTTTAGATCGCGGTTGATACGCCGAAAAAATTGGTTATATTTAACTTTACTTTAATCGTAGCAGAATGTTCATGATTTAGCGAAATAATCGGACATTAAAATAAAAATTTCCAAAGATCAATCCTAGGACATCACGGCAATTTTAAATTCTTAAAAGTCGGTTCATCTAACTTCTAGTTTTCACTGTATTAGAACTCCCATTTTTTTCAAAAAATCTTTCATGTAAACTACAAAAATATAAATTCAATTCATTTCTTTTCATAGCTTTCAATAATAGAATAAAACTATATAAATAGAAAAGTGATGAAACAACAATAAAAATCCTTTGGATTTCAGAGCATTAATATAGTCTATTGTTGAAATTAGAGCAAACAAAATTTTGTTACTCATAAAAACCTTACATGATTATGAAACTGATTTGATTAAAAACATAATTTTAAAATTTTTTAAATGGAGTAAACCTCATTAATATTTTGGAGATAATATATTTGGATAATATCACAAATAATTTCAGAAATCAGCTTAATTTTTAATTAATTAAAACAAAGATTTAGCAAAGAAAAACAAAAAATTAGCAGTTCTCATTCTCGTTTTCCAAGGTAAATAAGTGCCAAATTTGGTACTAAAGATCAAAAGTTGTGGCTTGTACAGCGAAAATACAGATGTACAGTTTAATCATCAATATTATTTTGTGATATCTATTTGTTTCTCTTAGAATTCTAATTATATTTATTCCATTATATCAAATCAATGAAATATAACTTCATATTCATGATGCTCCCAACTTGCCGAGCATTAAGGTTGCTATCTTGATATATTCTTTTTAATGTCTTAAATATGTTGCATTTGTTAGGTACACGAATCTTTTTAAGGGAGACTATAAGTATTGGCAACTTGCCAGCGCACGACATGGGCGCCCTCTAACGCAGACGGGGAGTAAGAACGGAAATTAGACGGAGAACTGGAATTAAAAAATATGGCAGCAAGAATGTAAAACCGCGTGATCTGTTTTGTTTTCGTCTCGAATGATAGTTGTGTATTGTCCGTAGTCAATGTAGATATATGTTTTAATAAGAATAAATTTGAAAACTTCTGAGTATGTTATTCATCATTTTATTACTGGACGCCACCGTATCCCGAGTGACAAAACTCATAAGGAGGAAGTCCCCCTCTTAATTTTTTTTTATTATTAGAAATATAACGAAAATTAACGATTTGGCATTCCTGCCGGGATGGCGTTTAATAATATATGATGATTAATTGAAATTGAGATATTTTATTGAACATAGTTATAGTTAGATTTTGCATTGACTGCGAAACAAAAGAATATTTCAGTATATGAGTAAACAATAAGTTGTTGTTTAGGATTGTTTATTTATATTAAGAATACTGATATATAAAACATGTCTAAAGAAGATTTGACGAAATTAAAAAAGAAACGAACTGCGAACTCTGAGTGCTACCGTTACAAAGAAGATTAACGAAGTAGAAGAAAGTTTAAAATTAGAGCCGATTAAATGCGAGGAGTTAGAAGAACTAATAGATTTTTTAACAAGTAATTTCGATGCCTTTTCTAAAATTGATCCGTTAATAGAACCGTTTTTCACAGTAGACGAATTAAAGAAAAGATACGCAAATGCTGATTTATTGATACACACCCGTATGAATAATTTGTTAAGCATTAAACCTTTAAGAAATGCAAATGATTTTTTATCCTTTAGAAAATTTTATGACAAGATAAATAGCGAACTAAGAAGCTTAGAGAATTTAGGACAGCCCATTAAAGATATCTCAAGTGTACTGTGTACTACTATTTTAAAAGCTCTTCCGAAAGATATTTTGATTCAAATTGATAAACCAACGAGCGAAAATGCTTATTCCGACTTTGAGAAACTGCTAACTTTCCTTTCAGAAACATAAAATACTCGGGAAAGAGCGGAAGTAATAATAAAAAATAATTGCCCATGATTCATCTTCAGACAGGCAGGTGCCAACTGCGTATCGAAGATATGATATTGTTACGAGCGAGCAAAACGCACGCCAAAGGTGAAAACGCTAGCCGC
>JAOUZG010040507.1:836847-849731 GCA_026289955.1 Argiope argentata
CACACACACACACACACACACACACACACACAATTAGTAGGGAAATTAGACGGGACAGATAACAAGAGTTCAGACGAGGAGCCATTAGGAGGTTTAAAATTAACTCAACTCATACAAGTCTATTAAAATGCTAATGCAACTATATGGGATAATACTATGCCAATCTAGAAAAGTATCCACTTAAATTAATGATTAGTCAAGTTTATTAGAGCTTAATAAACTAGTGGTAGAATATGGCTTCCAAGGACGAAAGAGATGACGGTTCGATATTAAGTTCTAAAACAGAATCGCTTGGTGTGTTTAGACAACTTAATAGTTTTTTAAAATGTATAATCTTTAAAAAATGTTACCTTATAAATTCGGTGTAATAAAACATTTTTGTTATTTATGATACTTTATTTATTGCAATTTATATGATATCCACAATTTCTAAGTGTTAAAGTTTATATAGAATTATTCTAATATTTTGTACAATTCAGTACAACTCTTCAAAGGTTCAATTTCAAAGAACATTTTTGATAAGAATTTTGTTTTTTGAGATATCATAGAGAGAAACTGAAATTAAACTCTCTGCAATGTTGATATTTTTCTACTCTAAATTTGAATGGTACTGGACTAGAAATTTTCTACACATGAACTTATATCAGGAGTATGGATTTGAAATTAGAAAATTAGAAAATCCTATTTGATGTATGAACAACTAGAAATTTTTTTACTAAAAATTCTTATATGTATTCTGATATACGTGCAATTTGTTCTGCATTTTAATATCAAAAGACTTCATAAAGACCTTGTGACATAATTTATTTTGTAAGCTTTCTGTAACTTGGTTGAAACATTTGAATATTATTAGCAAGAAATCTTTATTTTTAAAATTCATTTAAATAAAACTTTATATATTCCTTAATATATGAATCTTTATTTATTTAATAATAATATATAAGCGCTTATATGTTATATTACATATATTCCTTATATATTCCTCATTAGCAAACAAAAATACTTTTTGCCAAGTACAGAAAATTTCAAAATTCAAAATTACACCTTAGCTGATTTGAAGACTTTAAAATGCTTTGTTAAATGATAACCAGTTAAAGAAATTTCTTACTAAAATTGTGTGAAAACATTTAACAAAGTGTTTTACTTCTTTGAACATTCAAACATTGGCAAAATTTAAGTTATGTATGAAATAATTTAAGAGTCGTTTTATTCCCAATTCTGCTTATCTTTTAGAGGCACTTTTTTACCAACAGTAATTTGTTGACAATTTTAAATGAATTCTTTTTAAGTTGAAAGAAGATAAAACGGCATGAAATCACTTTGTATAGAATGTAGCACTTTCCTAAAAAAGGAATCATTCAAGCAAAAAGTTTTTTCAGATTTCAAGATCAGTCCCCAACTTAAGTTTCCATTATGACAAATTTTTTTGGTGCATTGCTAAAAAGTATTTTGGGATTTTTAACTTTGATTTCTTCCTTCTTCTGAGAGAAAATTTTGTGATAAATTCAATTTAAAAGCCTGAAAATTTTGTAAAAATATATTCTATTTAAGTGTTTAATAATATATTTTATTTTAAATTATATAGTTGTGAGTTTAATAGATTTTGAATGTTTTTCTAAATAAGTAAGCATTTTACTTTTCCTCCAATAAAACGAAATTAAATCACCTCGTGAAAATTTTAAAATTTTCCTGAAAAAAGAGTCATTCTAGTAAAAAGCAATTTTCGCAGAAATACAAGATCGATTTCCAGCTTAAGTTTCTATTGCCAAGGAGAAAGAAAATAAAACAAATCAGAAAAAAGTAATGAAAGAATATTATACATATCTGTTGATTAGTAATTCTTAATTGACTGATAAAAAGTAAATCTTTCTATTATTCTCTAAAAGCAATGATTTTGAAAGGAATTAAAATATAGCTTTCCCATTTCAAACTTAATCGTCTTTAGAAGGACATGTACACTTCCCTATACATTTAATAATAGGAAGAGCACCGTCGATTAAATATCGGATTATTTGCGCATTCTAACAAGTTAATTCCATTCATATAAACATAGCAAAAAATATTTTCAAATTCTTTAGTGAAAGTAAAATTCATATTATTTGATTAGATTTCTCATAGACATATCTCTGATCTAAGGAATTAAGAAAAAGAATTGAAAAACTGCTTTTCTGCTTCAAGTCTTTCCCATACCAGGCGCCACTAGTTGAACAATATTGTACAATGTTTTAGGACATTATATTATACTATATAATATATACAATATTGCTTTCTATCATACAATATTGTGAATATTGTTTACTATTATAGAATACTGTGAATATTGTTTGCTATCATATAATATTGTACTATAAATGTGTACTACTAGAGATACCATTTTATCAATATTGCATACAACACTACTTTCGATTTATTTTTGTAACAACCCCCCCCAAAAGCAAAAACAAATAAGAAATTATATTTCAAGTGTACAAATTGTCTGTTGAAAATACAGCTTTTGGATTTTTTTGTATTATTTAGAATATTATTTAAGAAAAACATATAAATTGTTTTTTGCAACACATTCAAAATGATTCTGTTTTCTTCCTATAAATGCAGAAAGTAAAAAAAAAATCCATACTGAAAAGGAAACATTATCCGATTAAGCTGTGTGATTAACTTTCCAGCCCTAGAAGATACAAGGTTGAAAAAAATAATAATAAACGCCATTTGGAAGACTTTTAAAAACAGGTACGATATTTCACATCATTAGTTTCGAAGAAGATATTGGAGAAAATAACCATTGTTTCGGATTCTATGTGAGGTGTTTAATCATTTATATTACACTGGCAAAGAGCAAAGGTATAATTTAGTTTAAAAAATGAATCGCACAAAACCTTCACTTTTAGCATCACTAATTTTCATATGATCTGACCAAAGAACCTGCATAAAAACGATTTAGTTATTTTCAATTGTTTATACTCACTTTAAATCACTAAATATCAATTTAATAAGAGCATCCTCAAACTGTATTTTCTATACTTTACTATAGAAAGGAAAAATTGAAAATTTTTAAATCAAAAATGAATATTTCTGATTTTTTTTCTACACCTGAACTGAACATTAGATCATATGTACATGTTTGAACAAATATCTCCAGAAATATTTTTTAATGATTTTTTTCTTCATTTTGTAGTATTTCGAATACTGAGTTAGATAATATTGTTTGTAGCTACGAAATCCTTAAAAACCATAAAATACACTTTTAAGTAAAATTGTGCAAATTTTTTATCTGAAAGATTTCTTCCAACCTTAAAAAAAGAGATAAGTTAGCAAAATCGGAAACCTTTTAACGTTTTAAAACGCAAATGTCCAAGAACTTTTAAATCGACACTTCAAAAATAAAATTAATACTGGTTAAATGCACCGAACTAAAGTCAGGTTGGAGAAAATTCAAATTAAACATTTTCAACCTATTAAACAATTGGATTTTGCTCTAAAAACCTTTGGGTTGGAATTTTTTTTTTAAAATTTACAATTAAAGCGTTTAAATTATTTTGGACTAGCTGCGTCATTCCTTAGTCTGACACTGATAAAGTTCTTCACGTTCTACTATTTTGATTTTAGTGACTGAATGAATTTTGATTTTAGTAATTTAGTGACTACTCTACGTTTTTTTTAAATGTCCGTTAATTATAAAATTAAACATAAGGAACTACGAACTTATTTTCACTATTTTTGACTATCCTGTCATGCTATTGAATTTTTTCTTATTTCAATGACTCTGCTTCATTTCCAAATTTTTTTAAAATGTTCATTATATTTCCTGTTTTATATTTAGATAAATAGATTCTATCCATTGAATCCCCTTTATTGTACAATACGACTCGTTGAGGAAAAGGCGTCAATAGAAATCTCTTGTAAGAAACAATATTTTGATTTCGATATTTGTTGTTATTTGTTACTTGCCTTAAAGTTAACAGTGGGTGAGAATTAAAAATACATCATCCAAACGAGCATTTAAACTCTCCGTTTCAGTTTAATACTAAACTCATAAAGTAACTATTCGGCAGAAGAGGTTCTGTTATAAAACTAAAAAGGATTTACTATATTCTATCTGAAAAGTTACGAAGTTATATTTTTGTTATGTGGCACTTTTTGTCACTTAAACGGAAAACAAAACAAAACATATATAAAATAGAAAAGTAGCCACATGTCCAAGATAACCGAGAGAACTATTGATTTTGACAGTAAAGCTTTTATTGTTTCTCATTTCAAATAAAATATCACGATTTCAAGCTTTCTTGTACATTTCCTTTGCCCGTATTCATTTGTCCGTTTACGCTGTGTTTGTCATTTTTGTCATAGAGCCCTCGTATCTTGAGGTCGGACCTTGTCACTTTTTTTGCATATTTAAATAAAATTGTGCTACTTCTTATAAAACCTAATAATTTTTATAAAATTAGTAAATCAAGCTCATAAATTTTGGCAAGTCTATCAACATAACGCTTTATATTACTCTTGTATTCAACAGTTTGTTAGAATATTTCTTTTGTTTGTTTTGTCGTAAATACATAGTGAGGCTTTGTTAATGATGCCTTTCCAGAAATTAATTTCCGATCAAGTTCCTTTTGTTAACAAGGCCTTCCGAATTTTTAATCTTTCAATTCTAACAAAATCTTATGAGCAAAAGAAGATTTTTTTCAAAACTGCTGGATATGCCTTTATTAAGGTTTATTAAATATTAATAATACTTCTACTGGAAAATTTTCCAGTTTAGGTCAACAAAGAATTTCAAAATTTCATTAAAAATTTCTATATATTTGAAATACCTTCGAATTTTTTAAAAAAAAAATCCTCAACCGTACTTTCTTTTAATATTAAAAAAAATTAAATTCATGAAAACAACTATAGAACAAAGAGCATAAATAAAACTTAATATGAATGTAATATTATTTCTCATATGAAACGATTATTTCCGAAACTGGAAATAATTATTGGTATGACATATGATATTGGAATGTTTATTAAAATAAATAATTCAAATAATTTCAGCCATTTCCACAAACCAACGTAGTATGAAAATGTTTGTAATTTCAATCATTTTAGATTATGACAAATGATATATCGGAAATATTCATATCACAGATCTCATTAAACATCACTCTACCTATCGCATGCATTTCCTGAATTATTTTTTTTATTTTCATCTTCTTTCATAATGAATGAATTGTAATGGAGGCCTCTCTAATTATTTATTAATTATTGAATGAGCCTTGAAAAGCAATCTTGTGTGTATTATTAATCCTAAAGCCTTTTCTTTTCAGCTGCGGAAGAAAATGAGTTCATCCGCACTTGAGTCAGCAAGGCTCCAATATCGCGAACAAATTATAAAAATAGAAAGAAAATTTTTTCGCTTTCTCAAATTAATAACCATCGGTTGCTAAAAAGTTGGATTGATCTTGTTATTAAGTATCAAATACAGTTTTTCCAATTGACTTTTCAAGGATTCGTCTCTAAAGATATCATGCCAGAATGGTTTGAGAGTGATATTAAGAATTTACTTAAATGGTCCAATTAAACTAAGCAGCCCTGAAATGTAATTTCGTAGATTTATACTTTGCTTCCAATTTTATACTTTGATCTTATGAAAGAAATTTCTAAAAATTCTGATTTGGACGGCTGATTAGACCTTGGAAACAGTGTGAATGTTAAAGCATATATTTATAAGATTTTGTTACTAATATGTAAATACTACAATTGTTAATAATTCTCGAAATATTTGATATTCGTTATTAATGAAAAAATAGCTCTCACAATTTTAACTCGAATCGCCGTTTTTTTATTACTACAACATGGCGCAGAATTGTAACTAAAATTTATCTACTACGTTGCCATCATAGAAACATAAACTTTGACAGAACATAGATAATAATTAAAAATATAGACTCAAATTTCAAACCATGATAAAATAATGAAAATATATAAAGCTTAAGTATAATTAATTATAACTTCGATACTTCTATTTCCATTTAAGATCTACTGAAAGTTTTTCAGTTCTTTAAATAACAGTTAAAGTAATGGCGTCATAATATTTGTCAACAAGCATGATTTTTTCTTCACGGCACTTTTTTACATAATTAAATATGATATAAGAACATTCACACCATAGCCAGACAGTTTTATTTTATGCTTCCTCTGATTTTTCTATTTTTAATCGGAGAAGCTTAATTTTAAAAGCCTACAGTTTAATCACATTGACCATCAGGATCAGGTTAGAGGTATAATGTTTATTTTATTATTATTTAGAGGAAATTAAGGACACACTGCATTCAAAAATATTTTCTATATATAATGAGAAAGTGAATGTGTATGCTATCTATTTGATCTTTGATCAGACGTATTAAAAATCGTTACAATGGTGGAGGGCTAAATATATTTTAGGAGTAGGAAATAAAGTTTCTCTTTTAATTGCTCTATGAATTAGAAGTTCCAAATTTAAAGAAAGATCACTTAAAAAATCTTGAGTTTTAAGCATTCTTCAATCTATAATTTAATGGAGCATATTGAGCAATGTTGTAATTAAAGGTGGTTTAGTCTTCAGACTATTTTAAGTCTCTTATTGTTTTCTTACGAAATTGTTTTTCTGACTGTTTGATTCCTTTATAATGCTATTTTCCTTCAATTATTTAAGCACTTTATAGGCCATATATTACCAAGTCCTGAAAATTCTACGCTGTTGCTCTTTCATAAAAATGAAATTCTCATCATTTTTTCTGTCACGGAAATGAGAGAAAATGGTGGAATTATCCACATCTTTTTCCTGCCATGTGTGCTGCAATCACAAAGCGTATTTGTCGGAAGCATTGAGAGAAATGCAATGAAAAACTGGTTATAGTAGTAAATGTGTTGCCATACTACTCTTAGTAAATTGACTAACTAAATCAAATTCCGTTCTTTTTTTTAAAAAAACATTATCTAATGGTGATAGTCTTCTTTCCCCATTAACTGTTACTTGTAACGGACAAATCGATGGTTGCTCTATATCTCCTGACTGATTCAGCTATTTCGGGCTGTCAAAACAGATTTGACACAACATTTTTGTCGGTAAAAACCTGCTATTAACAACTTTGGTAATTTTCTCCAAAATTGAGATTTCTTTCCCCACAACGAAGCAGGAAACACAAGTGAGTGAAAAAATAAAATATATATATAAATTAAGGATTTATCACAGGCAATTCTGAAAAATTGGACTTCCAGAAAACAGGGAAATAAAGAGAAGTGTTTAAAAGAAACGCGATCGCTTTAACAAAAAATAAAATTCAAATAAGAAGTTCTGACAATGATGAATGCTTTTTTTTCTTCAAAATTCTAAAGAATCATGAAATGGTAAAGATTCCCGTCATTCATTAAAATGCAGCATAATTATACATTTAAAAAGGATTGAACCTTTTAATAACATCGAAATCTTGCAAAGAAAATTTAATGTATAAAATGTTGATATTTAGACAAAAACACTTAAATCATCATTTTATTTATAAAATTCAATCTTGTTTATGTTTATTTTCATAAACATTGTAGTTCAAAGGTGGCAACAAATCTACATTGCACCTTTAACATTATGTAAAAAAGAATGTTATAAAATAATACTAATTTTTTTTGTAACTGAGACTGTTGATCTTTTTAAATATCTAATAAATGCAAAATAAGCAAAATAAAGATCAGCATTCGAACAGAATTATAAATTTACTTATGAAATCAGTAAAAAAAATTAATATTTAAAATCAGTCGAAGGCACAACACTCCACCCTACTTCCAAAGATGAAGAAAAAATTCTGTTACTGTCCAGAGAGTCGCCTTAATTTCTTGCACGTCGGCGCGACATTAAGGAGCAAATCTTCCAAAGATCTGCCTTAAGTTCTTGAGCGCCCATTCATCAGCCGGTAGGAGTGTATTGCTTTTATACGTTCGGAGAAGCACTCTTCCAATGTACCTGTCACAAATGGAATTTCTATCAATGGAGCTTTTGCAGGAAAGCTTTTTGCCTAAGTTTTGTTTTCTTAACTTTGGGGAAGAAAGGTCATTGCGATGATCAGGGTCTGCGATGGGGGAGGGTCTTCTCAAAAATATCTCGCACGCTCAAGAATAAATGTGAATTTTAATTTTAAATGCTTATTCCCAAAAAAATTAAAACCAAGATTTGACACAGAATGAGAAAATATATTTACCAAATCACGTTTCAAAATCAAAAGAGTTTGTTGAGTTTTATTTAAAGGCCTATATTTAAGTTTATTGCGTTTTTGAGCTAACCCATTTACACGCTTTTGAATGCACAGACCCATAGATTTCCAACTCCTTGTTAGATTTCGCTGAAGATTTTATACGTAGTTGTGTAAAAATTGTAAATTGTAATAATTGTTGCGTAAATATTGTAAATATTTGTAAATAGTTTGATTATATAAAATTAATTGTAATAGAATTGCGTGTCAGCGAGAAAAGGCAGTTCTAAAGGGATTTACAACAAAAGATCGCCACGTTTGACTAATTTGGTGATGTAGGTGTGTTGGCGATGTAATGAGGTCGCTAATAGTTTTTATTACACGCTAAAGTGTGTAGTACAAGGTGGACACGCTAAAGTGTGTAGTACAAGGTACTTCTTATACAAGGGTGGAGAAAGTTCCAAAGTTGTGAAATGAGAGCGCCGTTTCTGCGTTTGCCCCGTCCATTTTAGTGGGACGCTTTTTAAAAGGTGTGACTAGATGAGAATCAGTTCAGTTCGGACAACGAGCTGCGTTAATTCACTTGACTTGAGAGAGCGTCTTTTCTTTCGTTGATGTGTGTTTTATAACTTCGCTGTTAACCAAAATTAGCTGATTAAGTAGAGTTAATTCGCTGTGAATTTGTAGCTTCTGTGGCGTATATTTAATACACTTTTTCCTAAACAATAAAGTCTGCATCTTCGCATCGTTCTTGTGAGAGAATTTTTTGTAACAACATATATGCTAAAATGATGAATGAATTTTATCAATCTAGCGGTTTTTATTTTCCAGTTATTGAGTTAACTTAAATTCGGTCAGCCGAACAGACTTTTTTAAAAAAATGCAGTAGCTCAAAATTTAATGTTTGGTGCTTTGAATTACTTATATTACAGACTGATAGCAAGACATAATGTTAAAAATATGCTTTTCGAACTGAGGGAGGTTCAAATGTGGTTATTCGTTGAAATCTCGACTTGACAACTATGATATTTTCTCTATATTTCATATATAAGGAAGCAAGATGTGATATTGATATCAAGTGCATTGATTCATTTTGTTAAAACTGTATAACAATATTGACCGAACAACAAACTCAGAAAATAAAATTTAAGGTTTCTTTAAAACAAATCTGATTTGATAAAAAAAATCTGTATTAATACATTTTCATTAAGTTTATGAATTATATTCAATGACAGATCTAAAAATTTGAATTTTTTTTAAATTATAATTTGCATTACACAAATTCAATCTTCCTTTCAAAAATCACCAGCGTTTGTTAGCAATATTTCGGAATCACTTTCAGAATATTATTTTATCTGCTTTATGAATGAAGAAAATATTTTCAACCCATTAATTCAAAAGAATTTTTTTCTTCTATTTAACATTCGATGCCCTGAAAATGCGATTATTGAATCATCTTAATCCCTTACCCGGTTTGCCCGTTCGCCGTACATGCATCGATTTATCGAATTTTGATAGTTGTAAACAAAAAATAAAACATTCATAACAATTAAAATTCAATAGTAAAATGACTTCGAATACGTAGAAAAGCCAAGTATTCCATGGATTTCCATTTGAATTAAAATAAGAAAATATTCTCAAAATAGAAAGTGCCATCTTATTAGATAGTAAAGAAAATATACCAGTTAAGGGGTTAAGCTGTCTTGATTCAACAGAGAACATTTTGTAAAGAATAAATCGTGTCTTTTGAGAATCCTTCGCACAAAATTAATGCATGTCTTTTCTGAACTTCAATTTTTTTGTATTTGATGAGATCAAATCTAGGATATATTTTCTATCTTCTTTTTAGATGAAATACAATTTTACTCCAATATTTCAACCGCATGCCATTAATTGAAACGTGCTAAGTACAAGCGCATGCTGAATTCGAAAAACAACGGCATGCACTTCTAAGCAAATAAAAAAAAACACAACTTTAGTAGTATTCAAGATTTCATGTTTGCTTTATCTATTTATTTTAATTAAAAGAATTTCTTCTTCTTTTTTTATAGTTTTTTTAAATCAGAAAGTATTTTAATAGAGAATAAAGATAAATAACATTAAACTTTTCTTAAGTGTTTTAGTTATTAACAATGCAATTAAGGTCGAGTTCTTTTTGGGGGGGCGTAACATGGTGTTGTAACATCCATCTTATGCACTTTTTCAGATCTGGCGATCCATGATTAAAAGTTTAAAAAATGGTTTCTCGTCATGATGAGAGCTTCAGAAAAAAAAAACAATTAGCAATTTTTTTAAAAAAATGGCTTTGTTTTACCGTAATAGGTTAATAATTAACAATTTCTCCCATTTTTCTAAGATATCTTTATGCATTTGAAAACTTCTGTTTTTTCACATAGACAGACAATTTTTTCAATATATTCTTAAATACATATATTACCGTACATATGTAGCTGAAAGTATATATTTCCGTGAATCAACGTGTTACAAAACATAATAGTTTATTGTGCATATAACAAGAGTTCATAAAACAAAAGCTAGAAGTTATAGAAATAAAATATCTTTGCTCAAACTTCACAATGAAATTACAAAAAGGAATAAATTTCGATTTAATATTTCATTTTAACTTGTAGAATTTTTCAGTGATGGCGTCAATTCATGTTATTGATTTGAATGCATCTGAAGGATTATTGATTGTACGGCAATTACGATACACTTTTACAGTTATTTCAAACTCGAACAAAGCATATAATGTCACATTAAACAGTTGGAAAAAATTCTGAGGGAGTAAGGTCTGGCAAAAATGAATCGGCTACTGTTCGATATTTTTCATACAATCCTCAACGGACTGCATCCGATACTGCCCATCTAATTTGGGAATCAAAAGGGCTTTAAAGCAAAATTTAAGGATTTCATATTGACAGTACATGATTACTAATTTCTATAATAATTCTGAAGCTCCCAACATTTAAAAACTCTAATATTTACTCATAATTTCTAAATAAAAACATTAAAATACAGAGTGAGAGTGATTATTTTATTATATTTAATAGTGATTCAAAATTAATCGGTGATTAATTTAATAAAAATTCAAATATTTTTGCAAATTAACTTTATGAAGTTCCTTGCATTTTTTTGTTGAATTAATTATGTTGCTTTTTCTGTCTATAAATGTATTTAAAATATTACACAATATTTATTTGTTCGTTAATTTTAAACATTGTAATTTTTATTGTATTCTAAGAGATGTCATTTATTTATATTTACATTTAATATATAATTAGATTATTTCGTAGATGTCATCCATTTTATTAATATCAAATATATAGTTAAATTATTTCGTAGATGTCATTAATTTTATTAATATTAAATATGTAACCAAATTATTTAGTGACTTTTCGTCTTATTGACTTTACGTAGTTTCTTAGAAAACTGCCAAACTGTGATTGTGAAAGTGACAGGATATATGTCAAACATTAACCCTTTATCTACTGAGTTACGTTGACATCAATTTTCCAACTTCATTTTTTCACCAGTAGTTAAGTTTTCATGGAGAATTATCCCACAAAAGAGAAAAATTTTAATTAATAGAAATATGTTAATTAATTAAATTACTAATTAAATATTTTTCACTCCTACTTTATATTAACTTTTTGCTATTTGGGTTAAATTATCCATGTTTTTTTTAAAAAAAAGGCAATTTCGGCAAAAAGGGTCATATTACGAAAATATAATCAAGATTTAAATGGTATTTATAAGTACCATCAGTAGATAAAGGGTTAAATAAATAGATACTGCAATGATAGGTTGATGACATTTTTTTAACATATAATTATGGAGCAATGTAATTGTCGAAATCGGAATCAACGAAACAGAAAAATTATGATTGAAAACTTATGTTCAGAATTAACTGTCAATTTTAGTATACAATAGCAATTATCTGTTAATTAGTTCTATGACTTGAACTATAATATGAGTTTAAGGATATAAATAATATTATTTTTAAGTCTACTCTTCATGGTCTATAATTTATTTTATCTCGCTTATTATTTTTGTACATTTCATCATTACTTACAGGAATAGTATTATTCCCTATTCAAAAATATATTTTATACTTTTAATTGTCAGACAAAAATTTTTCAATTAATGTAAAAATCGGAAAAAATAAAACTTCCTTGAAGAAAATAGGATTAAATAAAGATTAAAATAAAATCCGCTATGTATATTTCAATGTATCATGCCAGAACATCATTTCTTGAACAGCCAAGAACCACGTGCTCTCTCAAGTTAAATTATATTTTTATTCCCTTTTAATGGTTTCATTGAATAAGTCACTTTAGTATTGCAAACGATTCAAAACACTTGGTCTCGCGTTTAAAAAAAATATCACAATTCCTATTTATTTCATTTCCTATAATCACATGCTCAAAATTACATTTTTCTGGGTTTTATTCGCTGTAGCCATGAACTTATTTTTTTAATCAGAACTTTTGTAAATGCATTGGCAGTACGGTATTAAACGCTGATTTTTTAAATATGCTCGCGTCAAAACCGCATTCAACGTCAAAACCCACATCCTAAAAACGACATCATGTGTTGTTCTGACATGATAAAAATTAACTCCAAAAGAAATATCAGATGATTCATTTCCTTAAAAAGCTATAAAGGAAAACCAGTGCACCAATTCCATAT
>JAOUZG010040507.1:859731-891158 GCA_026289955.1 Argiope argentata
TTGAGGATACACCAATGAAATTTGTGTGACATATCATATACAAAGACAGTGTCAATATTTGGTTGCATGTCCTTTGGCTTTTAAAATGTCCTCCAAACGTCTTGGTACGTATTCGATAAATTTTTTGGTGGTATGTGGAGATATTTTATCCCATTCTTCTTGTAACTCTTCCTTCAAATGGTCTTTGTTCTTAATTTGGTGTTTTTGGACCGCTTTTTCGAGTGTGGCCCACAAATTTTCTATGACATTGATGCCAGGGGACTGTAGTGGTGTGTGCAATTGCTGTTTACAATGAAAAAGACATCACATTTTGAAATTACGTGCCGTATGTTTGGGGTCATTGTCTTACTAGAAAATAAAATTTCCATTTAAACCCAATTTTTTTCACTTTCTTTAAGATTGTTGTTGAGTATATCTATATAAAGATTATGATCCATTATGCCATCTAAAAAAACTAAATTTCCTACCCCATTTGAAGCCATACAACCCCAAACCATGACGGAGCCACCACCATGTTTAACTGTAGAAAGTATATTTTTTGGATCCAAAGCAGTATTCGGCTTTCTCCAAAGGTGCGACTGCCATCACTTCCAAAAATGTTGAATTTACTTTCGTCAATAAATATAACTTTCTTCCCAAAGTTATCTGTCTTCAATTGATGAGTTTTTGCAAACTCCAAACACTTTTTCTGATTTTGTAAGCTTATGAAAGGTTTCTTTCTGGCTATTCCACTGCTATAACCAGCATGTCTAATCCCATTTCTCACAGTTTCAGCACTTACACTTCTGCCCATTATTCGAGAAGTTTCTGCAGCTAGTTTGACTGCACTTAGTTTAGGATCAATCTTGATATCTTTCAAATTTTTCCTTTTGGCTACATCACTCAGAATACTTTTCCATCCTCTTCCACTTTTATTTTCAATTATCCATCGCTTTTAAATCTTCCAATGATTTTCTGGACACACAAGTGGCTTCTACCGAAAATTTCAGCTATTTCACGATAGTATTTTCCTTCCTTAAATAACCTTCATAAAAATTTTCATACATCAATACTGGTCTCTCTCCGAGGATCCATTTTCCATTTAAAATTGCGACTTTAAATTCACATAACCAGCTTCAAAGACAAAAGTAGCAGTCGAAAAGTTTTGAGGTTTAATTGGCCTAACTTAGGCTTTTATAGTAGCGAGCAGAAAAAAATCTAGTGGTAGTTAAACAAAAATTTTACTGGTGTATCCTCAATTTTTTGAGGTAAATATCTGCCTATGTTTATTTCAAATACTTGTGAAATTTTTAATTTTATATATTTTTTGGTTCATTTTCGTTATTTTTACTGTAAATTAACCCTTTTGTTACTTGTAAAAATAAAAACACGTTTGCACTTCTAGTTAATGTGTTATTTCGATTGAAAGTTGGATTTATCAAGTAAAAGTAAGGTGTATCCTCAATTGTGTGTCCCACTGTATATATATATATATATATATAGATATATATATATATATATATATATCTTGTTCAAATTTTCAATCATTAATCAAATACTTTTTAATCATTCACTTTTAAAACTTGTAGTGGGTGACATTGAATGTTAATACAGTTTTTTCAAATATTAATTAATTAATTAAAAACTAACTTTCACGCCAAAAATCTACATTCAACCGCCACTAAATAAGTAACGAATTCAGTTTATTTTTCCCGCACCTTTATAAAGTTAGGCTTAGCATATTTTCGGCCGATTATTTTAAACGATTCTGTTTATTTTCATAATGTTTTATGTATTTAAAATTAAACATTGTTAATAAATCGATTTTATTCGATTCAGTTTTAAGTATTTTAGAATTAAAATGATACAAAATAAAGATAATTTGAAATTTCTATCTGTATTGCAATCTCCAACTGATGTAGAAAAATCAAGCATTTTGCTTTTTCATAGTTAGCTTTGAATCCTCAATTGCCATTGAAAATTCAACGCGATTATAATTTTTTGATCAATTATTTACAGTAATTGTAATCGTTAGGCCGGGATTGTCTGGTTGGTATGGCGTTGTATTATCATAACTTTGGTTCCGAGTTTGAGCATCATACATAGAAAGGAGAAGGGAAATTCGATTTCTATTTTGCCTCTTAGTATTGTGATTATGTCATATTTGTATACAAATTTATATTAATTGTAATTATTTAATAAAAAGTAATTAAAATAAAAATGTTCTTTTTTAACCTAAGTAGTAAATGATTTAAAAAAACTGTTTTTTACATTACTTGTTTCGAATGAATTCTTCAAAGGATTAATTAAATGCCATTCACGTAATAAAAGACCGTAACAAATCAATTGTCAAATCGTTTTGTTTGGACAAAATACATTTAAGTGCTTTGGATAAAAATAAATGATCATTTTTTTTTCTGTTCACTTTGGTGTCCTGTCGTTTCCGATAATATTCCTCCTGCCTTTGTTATTGCATCAGATATAAATAATGGAAGCCTCTATCGTTTTTGTCTTGTCAGAGGAAAGTGTGTAATGGACAGTCATTGAGACGAGAAAAATGATTTTCTAGTTATAAATCAAGCGGTTAATTCTGATCTCAGGAGAAGATAAAAAAATAAACCAACACGCCGAGAAAGCTTTTTAAAAAAAAGTGGCTAAAGATTGCTGAGTTTTATAACCTATGAGATATCCAAGTTTTGTTAGAAAAATAAAAATTGTTTTTTTTAGAGTTGATAAAAGTTCAACCGATCTTTATGGGAGAAATAGGCATTTCTTCTAATCTTATGTTTCTAAATGTTTCGGCTGGCAGTAGAAACTTCCAATTCATATCAAATATATGATGCTTTATAGATTCAGTTACACGATTCGTAATCATGTAAAGTATGATCAGAAAGACATATTAGGCAAGAAAAAATAACTTTTAAACATAGGGTTCGATTAAGAATTTGCAGTTGAAAGTAAATACTTGATAATGTTAAAAAGGAAAAGCGTCCTAATTCGCATGTTAATTTTAAGAAATAATAGAACTTCATCAAAATACATCACTGTTGCCTAAAAAATTGTTCATAATACGTGGTGAAATGACAAAATTAAAATTTACTGTTTAATACAAACTTATTAAGTGATCATAATTCATCCCTCAAGGGGAATTATCATTCATTTTATGAATTTCTAGTATATAGTTAAAACTTGTGTCTATATGTGTTTTGAAAAATTAAACTAGACTCAGCCATTTTCCCATATGCAACTTATAATGCATTTATGCAGAAATGCTATACTAAAATTTTTTTGGTAATGTATTAAAACAATAAAATTTAGAGTTGATAAGCTGTCCCTTTTTTAATATGAAGAAAAAACATTATTAGAAAGACATTAATATTAAATTTCAATAATATATAAATACATGCATCTCTGTTAATGCATAATTTTTTTCTAAACGTATTTTTTAATTTATTAAATAAACTGTACTAGTAGGTACTGTGATAATGATCGGTTTATATTGAAACAGAGTTACCAAATTCTTTTAGACATACTTTATAAGCGCAGCTTGCTTATATCTTCATTCTGGTATAAAAAAAGAGAATGCGAAATAAATTAGAATATTTCTTATAATATATATAGGAGAACAATGCCTGAAAACCTTTTATGAAACGACTTTCAGATTTACTGAATCACTATATAATTATTGAATCATTATATGATTTTATGAATCATTATATGAATGATTATATGATCATTTATCTGAATCATTATATGATTATTTGGTGCATCAAAAGAAGATAGAAATTTTAAAATGTGATTTTACTGCGATGTATATTGGAACTGGTGATTGTTTTATTCTCGTACTTTCCAGAACAACACACTTGAATATAATGTCAGAGAATATGAAAGTTCTTTTGGTTGGCCCCCTGTTTTCCGCAGATTTTCGCTCATTATGTAACTTCCTTTTGGTCTACTGAAAGAAAGTATACAAAAGAGAATCGATGAATAGAGTACATCTGATTAACGTAATAATATGATATCTAAATAGTTCCCCAACAACGATATATAATGCTACGGGTACCGTTAAAATACCGTTACGGGTGCACGTAATTATAAATCAGCCGGTGAAAATAATTTTAAATAAAAATTTTGGTAAATTCACTCTTACGTAAGGCTTAAAATTATTTATTATAGTCACATTTTAAATATTATTATCATGTCAGAAAGTGATATTGATTTTGAAATGAGGTTTTGTCAACAAAAATCCGTATTAGAAAAATGAAAATTTTATTATCTGCACGAACATCTAAAAAAAAATCAGCTTTTAATAAAGTGTTGCTATTGCATTTACCAAAGAGTTTGATTTAAAAAAAATAAGTTGATGACTACAACAAATAAGACCTAGAAAAATATCATTTTATGCCCGTGATTATATGAAATGAAATAAATAGGAAATGTGATAGTTTTTTGTAAACAATAAATACGAGACAAAGTTTTTTTTGAATAATTTGCAATACTAAAGTGACTCATTCAACGAAACAGTTAAAATGAATAAAAATATAATTTAACTTGCACGAGCACGATGTATATTGGAACTGATTGGCCGCTCAAAAATATATTCTGACATGATACATTGAAATATGCATAGGAAATTTTATTTCAATATTTTTCTCTTTTTTTAATGAATTAGTTTATGGCATTTTCCATCCACAGTGATCATAGTCAAACTTATAATGTACAATTTGAATATTTGTTTCAAATTAAAAAATATAAAAACAAAATCATAATAAATGTTATAAAGACAATTTTAAGCTCATCTATTTGTTTTACCTTTTTAAAACTGATAAGATTTCCCTGTAACAATTTTAGATACGAATTCCACTTTCATTTGAAATAAATATTGCTTAATCAATTTTATGATAGGACGATGGCTCCTCTTTCATTCCGTATGTTTAAAAATCAATAAAATATATGATAAAAAGGATTTTTTAATATAAATAATTATATTTCTTAATTACCTCAGTTGTGCATTTATCAATTGAAATAACATAGAATATAATGTCTTACGTTATATAAAACATTTTTATAAATTACTACTATTAGCTCACACTCTTCCTATATATATATATAGTAAAAAATTTCAATCATTTATAAAATACTGTTTATTCATCGAAACAAGTTCAAGCGATTTTTTTAAATTGTAGTGAATGACATTTAATGTTAATATAGTTTTTTCAAATATTGATAATAAAATATAAATAAATTTAAATAATTAAATACTAAATTTCTTGCCAAAAATCTTCATCCCGCCCCCCGCCAAATAAGTAACGATTTTTTTCAACGTCAATGAGGTTAGGCTCAACTTTTTTTCGGCCGATTATTTTAAAAGATTCTGTATATTTTCATAATGCTTGATGCATTTAAAATCAAACATTGTTAAAAGATCGATTTTTCTGGTTCATTTTGAAGTACTTTCGAATTAAAATAATACAGGATATAGAAAATTAGAAATTTCTAATCTGTATCCCAACCTAAGTAGAAAATTCACGCATTTTGCGTTGCCACAATTGGTTTTAAATCCTCCATTGGCGTTGAATATTCAACTGTAGTATAATTGTTTATTCAATTATATCTAGTGATTGTAATTAATTGGACAGGATAGTTTGGTTATATGGCGTTGGATTTGCATCCTTTAGGCGACGAGGTCGAACACCATACATAGAAAGGAGAATGGAAAATTTCAATGAAATTCGCTCTCTATTTTGCTACTTAATATTGTGACTCTATCATATTTCTATACAGATTTATATTATTTGTAATAATTTAATAAAACGAAACTAAAATAAAATTTGTCTTTGTTAACCTAAGTAGGAATTTATTTTAAAAAATAGTTTTTTTTATATTACTTTTTCTAACTTCAATTGTGTGAGTATCTTAAACTCTATACAAATTAGCTCTTGGGTCACAATTATAGTGGACATTTTGTATGAATAATCGGTGTTTATTAAATTTTGCATAAGTTTTCAATACAAACTTATACACTTGACGAAGTGCACGTACACTTCAAGTATTTGTGCAAAATGAACACTTGAAGTGCTAAAAATGGACACATCTGCTTCGAATAGTAACACATTTATTTTATCTAGGCTCCCATTTAATTAAAATGTTTTATATATTGTTTTATTCTAATTTCTTACTCTAAGAAAGGGGAACAGAACCGTATTTCATTAAAATTTTTCACATATTTTCGAGATCATGTGTCAATAAATAAATATCATCTTGCTGATTGCGAACTTTTAACAGACGAGTTCTTCCGCATTCAAAATGAAAAAAAAAATAATAATAATATTCAAAATAAAACTAAACAGTGCCTCGGAAGGAAAAAAACTTTTGAGACGAACAGAACAACAAAATTGTACACTTCAGTCCCCCAGGAAAACTTCTTTTGTTAAACATCGTATAAAGTTTGGAATGTTAACTTCGTTCTTGTCAGTTTAGTTTATAAATTCTTACACTCGACGACAGGCAGTTCTTTAATATATTTTCTGAAGATTTTATTAAAATGCTTGGTGTTTTTATTTTTGCTCTACATTTTTTAAGGAAAAAAAACTATTTCACAGTTGCTTTATGAAATTTTGCATTAAATGCGTTCCAGGGGAAAAATATTTATTGTTTTGGAACTTTATGTCTTAGGTTTTAGTTCATTTATTTAAAAAGGAAGAAATTTTATAAAAGTTCAGTACTCTTATTTGAGTTTAAAATAATTTGTTATACATGAGAATATAAATTATAAATGTTTATCGGATACAATTATTAATAAAATATTTTGTAGTTATATAATAATGTTACAAAAACAAATTATGAATGTTAAATTAAAAACGAATTATGAATGATTTAAATTGAAATAAAATGAATATAAAGAAATGAATAAAATAAAATTAGGAGAAACTCTGAATTCTTCTATGATACTAAAACGGATAAAATAATAATCATAAAATTACTTTTTAATGCGAAATCACGTACCTTATTAAAAGAACCATTTTTTTTAAAGAATCAAAGAATTAAACAAGCAATAACTAATTCACAGGAGCTTAAGGTATGCTTGAGGCATCGTTTCATTTGTCGTGTAATTGATTAATCATGGAATGAAAAGGAAAGAAATGAATACGTTGTGCTGTTTGATGTCAGATATCCTTCAACGTTTTATTTGCTCTGAGCTCACGTGAAACGGCAGAACTGCTTTTAATTTCTTCCTATTTTAGATTGAAATCAAAACTAAGCAATTTAAATTCGAACATCCAAACCTTTTTTTTAAGATTTTTATATTTGAGTTAATGATTCTGTTCTTTTTCTTTCTTAAATATAATTTTCTACAAATGTCTACATATGCAATTGTTTTCTTTCCTTTTTTTAATTTGTTCTTTTTTTAGATTCATTCTTTTTTAATAGAAAAATACGAAAATAAATGCTTAAAAATTTCCATATTTTAGAAATTGATTATTAGAGTAATACACATACTCATGATTTAAATTTATAGAGGAAACAGTCATTGATAATTAGAAATAAACATACTACATAGAAAGCGTATCTTATTAAATTCCTATAAAATTTTGCTTCTATAAAATTTCTTTTATAATATCTTGAGGTTAAAAAAACAATAGACATATTTTGTTAAATAATTCGCCATATTTCATCACAGATTATATAAATAAAATTTACATTCCATTTCAGAAAAAAAAAACTGGTACACTTAACTAATATCGTATAGAGCTCCCACGTGCACGAAGTATTGCCGTTATTGAGCGAACATGGTTTTAACTAATTTGTGAAGATATTCTGTAGATAGTTCACATCATGATTCTTGCAGGGCAGTCCACAAAGCCATGGGAATGTGAGGTGATAGAGATCTCCTAAGGACACATTTCAAAGCATCCCAGATATAATCGATAATTTTCATGTCAGGGGAATCAGGTGGCCAATAAAGAGAAATAAATTCAGTGAGTGCTCTTCAAGCCACTCGATGGCTACTGTTGACTTATGTGATGGCACATTATCATGTCGAAATTGTACACATACGTCAGAATGCACACAAAATATGAGTGCATTCAGAGAGTCAGAAAGGGTGTTAAACCTCCGCTGACCTGTCATGGTAGAGTCTACACATCAACGGTCCCATTTCAACTTCACATACCCTCACAGAGCCTCCACCAGCTTGAAAGGTTCCTTGTAGGCAAGAGGGATTAATGGTTCTCGAGTATACAGTTATCCCCCCCTCCCATACACTTGGAAACGTGGGTCCGTTGACCATGAAATGTTTTTCCAATCATAAATGGCGGAGATGGCGACCACAAGTTAGTCCAAAGTTTTCTGCCGCTGAATCATCAATGGTACACGAGAGGATTTTCGGCTGAGAAAACCCTTATCAATTAAGTTACGTAACATAGCGCATACACTGACACTGTATTCAATGGCTGATGAACCTGCATTCAAATCCGCAGCAATTTGTGGAAGTGTTGAACGTCTATCTCGTATAGCAATTATTTTCGTGCGTCGATGATCCCGTTCTATCAAGGCATTTTTCAAGCTATACCGCTGTCGGAGATTTTTACTGAAAGTTTTTCTGGAAACCTGGTATTCGCGGTACACCCTAGAATTGGCCGGACTGAGGAAATCCAAATTTCATCTCTATTTCGGAAATGCTGTGCTCCCTCTGAGGCGCACCATTGATTAGTCACCATTAAAAATCCCTTAAATCTTGATAACTTTAAATAGCCTCTTCAGACAACTGCTGTCTTATATAAACATTGTCCATCCCTCATTGCGTAACACTAATTAGTTGAATTCCTCCATTAATTGCATACGACCTGTTATACAAGTTTTTCTAGCTCTTCAGTGTATAATCTGTAAATTTTTCATATGTTATATTAATACATTCACACTTATAATTATATTATTATGTTATTTAATCATAATATCATTATAATACAATAAGCAATGTAATTAATGCAATAAGCATAATGGATTAAGCAATTTTATGCAATAAGCATAATGGATTAAGCAATTCTATGCAATAAGCATAAATGATTTATGCTTATTGCATAAGATTGTAATTAACATTTTTATGTAATAATCATAAAACATTTTAAAATTTAAGCTCTAACTCTCTTACTAAATATGCAATGTAAACACCAAAATTATTACAAATTATATTCATTTCATTATTACTACCCTATTGTGATAATCATTATTTCCAGATTGCTAATAATGACAATTAAATATGTTAGTTTTTTCAATTTCATTAAATATTTCATTCATAAAGATACAACTGTGAAAAATCTCCTCATAACTGTTTATATTTAGATCAGACGGTATTTGTAGTACTAAAACAATATTTATATCTACCCTTTCTTGGCTCTGCAGCGATGAAAAAGTAAAGAACATCATTTGTGCATTTACTTTATATCTTGATGAAATTGGGCGTATCATTGGTTCTTTGTCTTCTCGCTGGAAAGCGATGACGATTACGTGCATCATCACGCGCTTCATTTAATCGATGACACGTCAGATGGCACACGATTTGGCCGAGTTTCCATTTATTTCCCCTTAAATGAGGGAGGAAAAGAAATTAGGTGTGAAAAAAAGGGAAAAGGATTTCTTTCCTCGATTTTTCTTATGTGTCGTGCCAACAATTTATCGGGCAATTTTATTGAGATAAATTAAACTAAGATTGATGTGATAAATTGCATTTTGATGACTTTAAAAGAAGAAAGAAAGAGAAAAGTTTTATAAACAGGTTGGTGGCAAGAATTTTTTGTTTTAGTTAGTTGCTCTCTTTTCTTTCAGCGAAGTATTTTTAAAATGAGAATAGAAAATGACTGTAATTTGTTTTCTAATTTATAAAAAATCTTTGTCTTTTTGATTGCTATATAATTACAAATTCGGATATAGTTATTGAAACAAAAGACTTACAGATATATAAAAAGCATCATGATATGTATACAAATAAGATTATTATGATTTTAAAAAGGCAGATTTGCATTATATTTCAATTTAATTTTCAATTTTTATGTAATTTATTTGAGATGATGTGGGTTAATATTTTAAATAATATATATAAAATTTTCACATAAACATGATATTGAAAACTTTTCTATTCTTCTATTGATCTACAAACGGATATCATGCGTACATTTAGTCCTTTTAAAATGAACAGATGGAATGAAAAATTCCAAATACTTTTCAACTGAAATTTTTAATAGCAGAGTTAAAAATTCAAATTTTAACTCTGAATTTTTCAACATTTCCTATTTTATCTAACTAAAATTTAGTAAAACGTTTTCAAAGTGAGTTTTGTATCATGTTCTTTTTTTTTGTACAAATGGAAAAAGTGATTAATTTCTTTTTGAATGAAAAGTCTCCCCTTTTTAAAAACCTTTATTAATTATTTAATTATTTAAAAAATATGAATATGAGGCAATGATTTAAGTGCTCAATAACTTTATGTTTATGAGAACGGTAATTCGTAAAGTAAAATTGTAAGAAAATCATTTAAATTCTACTCAAACATTTCATTCAAGTTAATTTCAAATAATTGTACTTTTTTAAGGAAATGATATAAATGTTATGAAACGTTTAATTTTTATTAATAATACAACGCATTAAATGGAAATGCATCAGAATGTACAATGGAACGTTAATAAATTCCTGAAATGTTGCAATATTATAAACAAAAAGAGATAAAGAGATTCCATTTGAGAATTATTTAATCTTACTGATGACAAAAACTTTTGTGAGAGAATTAACAATTTTCAAAAGCATATGCATGACATTTCATCCTTTTTCTCTGACAATGGAAAAACACACACATGTCATTCCAAAAATGTTTCTGGTGAGGGAGGATTTTAATAAACAATAAACAAGTTTGTTTTTGTGGAAGTTGTAAGAGTCAGCAGCTTTTCAAAGACACTTCAATACATGCTTCACAAACTTTGGGGGAAATTAAACACAGGACTGAGAATTTATGCCCGACTTATGTCAGTACTTAACATCTGCACAACTACTCGCTTCAAATATTACATCTAAAAATCAGCTCCGCGTAACCACAAAAGAAGAAATAATTGAATACCTTGGTGAAAGTGAGCAGAAGTTTCGATGGAAAGGGAACAAAAGTTTCCTGTGGAAAGACGATGGAAAGTTCGAAAAGCAAAAGTAATGACAATTAAATATGTTAGTTTTTTCAATTTCATTAAATATTTCATTAATAAAGATACAACTGTGAAAAATCTCCTCATAACTGTTTATATTTATGACATATTATGAAAGACGATGGAAAGTTCGAAAAGCAAAAGTAATGACAATTAAATATGTTAGTTTCACTTATCAAACTTCTGCTTTCATCTGAGAAAGGTTTGCCAACTTTAATATGAACCACTTTGCATTCAATGTGTGCACATCGATTTGCCGAAATTTCAATTTTAAATCTGCAATCAAGTGAAATTTTTCATGTAATAAAAAAAATGCAAAAATCACTTAAATACGATTCAATAACTCAATCAACCTTTTATTATTAAATATATTTAAGAAATGATATGCTTTCCTTATAGAATCTGTCACCTAAGTAGGAACTTCAGTAAACACGGTTCAAGTAAATAACGTAGATTAAGTAAATAATGTATTTCTAATTATTAATCGCTAATTTATCCTAATTTTATTCTGGTTTAATGCTTTTGTTTACAATTTGATGTGGTATCATTTGCAAGCATCAGGGAGTACTTTTCACAAAGGAAAGAAATATCGAATTATATATATAAAAATTTCTACTGAATTTCTCTGGAAATATGAATGAATCATCCTTGACATTGAACAGTAAAGAATATATTTGAATTCACTATATACTCTGAAACTTCGGTCAAGAAATTAATTAGAAGATCATTCACAATTTGTTGACTGAAATTGAAAAGTCTACTTTCTCGTATACTAAGTTTACAAAAAAAATCGACCTCGCGATTTGAAATTTGACAAATACCTACGTTTGACAGTTGGTATATGTCCTAAAAAGAAAGAGTAACTTATGATTTTATTCCTAATCCAGACATAAAAATAAGAAGATACCATCCACTGGTAATCCAAATTATATCAGGACATGAGAGATTCCCCGCATATTTCCAAAGATTTGGAAAAATGCAGGAAAATTAATGCATTTGTAGATGAATCGGTATTGTTTACCAATATTTAAAGGAATGCTCAGAAATCTCTGAACATAGAAAACATCTGCAAGTTGAAAAGAATGACTTGAGTTCAATACATTTTGGTACCTAGTAATCTTAGGATACTGAAGGACATGTTGCCAAAAATTGTCTGTTTTTTGCCAACTGTTTGAAAGTTTGTAGAGGAGGAGGTGGTCAGTTTTGGGCCACTTTCGGGCCGATTACCTCGAAGAGAATTTGAGTTTGACAAATTCAGTCAATGTAAGGATGTACATTCCTAAAGACCATAGGAACAAATCTTATCGATACTGATACGTTCAGTGGTAGCGGGGGTGGTCGGCTGTACACAGGAAGATCCGAAAAACACATTTGCATCTCTGCCGGCTTATGCCAAATATAACTCAAAAATGCTTTGAGCTATTAGTTTTTATCCAGTAAATAGTCTTTACTGCAAATTTGTAGCTTTTTATCGAATTTTATGTAAAATAGATTCAGAGAAAGTGTTTCAGTCCGACTGTTTGAATACAACTTGAAACAAATTCAAAGCAAAAATTCAATGTGGTCTTACCCAATATCCACAATTTTTTGCGTCAGTAGGGGATAACCGCTTATATAGAGAGTATGCAAGAAAGTTGGGGGGAGGTTACCGGCAGGTTTTAATGCAGTTGCTGGAAGTGCAGGTGTTTGTTGGTGCGCCATTTTAGTACGAAAAATCAAATGCATGCCTTGCTGAGTTGGACAAGAAAGTGAAGCCACGAGTTGAGTAGCAGTTAAAGAGAACTATAATCATCAAATCAATTTTAAAGTGCTAGTTTTTAAGAATATCTACAAAAATTAAAGATTATGTCAAGGTAACAAAAAAATAATTAGCTTTGCTTGAACAACAGAATAGAATATTTAAAAATTCAGAAATTTATACCTCATATACATATACATTCAAATTTTATTTTATTGATTGTCTTAAGCTGAGCAGACAAACATCACACCATTAATGTAAAGCTGCATGTTTCTTCATCGATGACTTTCACTTCAAACTTAAAGATCGTCCGTAATAACGGATATTTTTGAGCAATCCTTACCCAATTTAATTCGTCATTATAGAGTTTTTCTTGGGTCGTACGCGCAAATGTCATTACTCATTCTGAAATTACACGTTTCCTCTTCCCGGAAATCGATGTTCCTGGTTCGGAAACATTCTCAACAACTTTCTAGAAACCATCCCTTCCACCGCCATTCTTTCCTCTAATGAAACGGTCGTTTTCCCGTTTTTATTGGATTCGATGATGCAGCGTTCTCTGGGAAACGGGAAAAGAGGAGGAATCCAACACATGGCTGTCCTGAATACAGAATTTTTTTAATGCTTTTATTTCTAATGAAACTTCCAACTGTTGTATAACACGAAGAGCAAAATTAAAGTGGCAGGAAATGGGTCTTAGGGTCATTGGAGAACTCGATTACTTCCTCGTGATTGCTCTCGACAATAGTTATCTCTTTTCTGTTTTTAAAACCAGGTTCTATCCAGAGAGTTTTGCTGCATTTGTCTTCATGAGATCAGGGGCAAAAATTCTGAAATTTTATCAAAACGCTTGGGGATAAAGTTTCCGGCACTGAATATTTTGGTCTTAGGTTTATACTTCAAAATTTAAAACATTTATTTCTAAGATATTTTTGCATGAAGATGATAAATAAGTCTATTTCTCAATAGTTTTTTCAATAAATTAAAAAAAAAACATTTGATTTTTAAAAAAAGAGTGATTTGTTTTCAGTAAATATTGAATGATTTATTCTTGTAAATGCTGTAAGATGTCTAATATCGTTTCTAGTATGCATAAATTTATAAAAAATTTATAATTCACTTGATTTCAAATGTCTACATGAAATAACAATACGAAGTTGTGAAATGGAGCTTGTAATAACTATTGATAATTCCTAATTATACAGTAAAATTTCAAAATAACCTTTTATCAAATTTTGAACGTGACGCTACATAAGGATGAAACTCGAGTTTCTTTTAATTCAAATTATTCTTTGAATTATATCAGAGAAAAACAGTCATTTAATAATAAATTCACAATTCAGTTATTAGTTAACTAACTTTAAATAAGTTAAAAATAAGTAGAAATAAGTTAAATAAGTTAGAAATAAGTATAAATAAGTTAGAAATAAGTATAAATAAGTTAAATAAGTTTTAAATAATTAAATTCTTTGAAAAATACGATAAAAAAATCAAACTTCAGGGAATCATTGGTATTTCCATAAATTTAAAAATGATAAAGAAATCATTAAAATAAATCATAATAAACTAATTAAATACCAATGATTCTCTGAAGTTTTTTTTATCCTATATTTCAAAGAATTTAATTCGAGATCTTGCAAGGTCGTTAAAAGTCATCTCGTTTGAGATCTGACAAATTAATGCTCAGTAGAATTTGAAATATTACCAAGCCATTTCTTTCTAAATCTATTAGCCTATTTTTGTAATTGACCAGTTGCCAAATATTTACCATGAAACTGTCTTAGCCTTATAATATAACATTTAGGACTTGTTGATTTCCGCAATAAATTCACTGAACAAGGAATTTGATAACCATAGCAAAGTTTTCAGATCGTATCTACACTCCAGTAAGTCATAACAGAATTTATGATTTCTCAAAATAAAATTTTTAGAAAATGATCTCATACACAAACACATTATATTTTTATAAAAAATATTTACCTTTTTTTGAAATTCTAAAGTAGAACTGTGGAGCTCTAAAGCTGAAGTAATAGTTTGATAGTTAAGTGCACGCACATCAGGTGAGTGTTTAAATGAAATAGCTTAACTAAACTCCTTAGTCAAATGTACTATTAACATGGTTCAAAATGTGGTGTCTCAACATTCAGAATACAAGACCTTCCTCGCCAAATTGATTATGTTTGACATATTGATTAAACGCATTTTTCTTTTTATATAAACAAAAAACCTATCATTTTTTTCTGCTTGTCCCATATGATGCTAGAACTTGATGCTTCTTTCATCTAAGAGAGAGAGCTCCTATTTCCACAATCAACATGGCAATCCTTATTTATTTATTTTTCCTTTTCGGACATTCTTTGTTCTCAACCCAAATGAACGATTTTATCTTATGTCTTCTAATATTCGTAGTTAGTTATTTAAATGGGAAACGTTCCGTATTAGGGTGTCAAATTTCGTTTCGTTTAGGCTCTATATTCAGTTGTATTGCTGGTAACTTAAATGACAGATCATGACAACATTTCTCAATCACGTTCTAAGAATGCTATAATGTATTTTCATTGATCCTTAATGATTTCCGAAATGTCCGTATCTGTCTGTTGTTTTTCTATGTCAGTTGTTAATATTATCAATTAAAAATATATAATTCTTACTTCTTTCAGTAAATATATAAGTAAATTAAAAATTAAATTTACTTATATATTTACTGAAAGAAGATTTCTGATAAAGAGCCATAAAATTCCTTCATAAGTAATTTTTTACATCAATGATTAATCACAGTCAAAGGTGATCGCTATATGGGTGTTCAGGGTTCCATACTCTCTGGAGCTACTGAACCCTTCTTTTCCCTGTAAAGCGGAACATGAGAACAGCAATAAAAATTATTTAATAAAAAGTAACTAAAATAAGGATTTCCCAACTTCCTAAATTTTTCCTAATATACAAAGTAAGAATGGATTTTTTAAAAAAGGTTTTTTTTATTACTTGTTTAGAAATCGAATCACCTCATGCTCACTTGATAAATAAACTCATCTTCACATTTTCAGTTTGAGGGCATTGCGCATGTGTTAAAAAATCCTATAAAAACAAAACAAAAACTGGCAATTGGTTATTAGATGACTACTGCAGATAATATCACATAACTGTTACCGTCTTCATTTATTTTTAAATTGTTTCAGTGAAATTTTATTTCTTAATAGTTTTAAAAATAGGCCATAAATAATCGTGATACGGCAGGAGAGAGCATCACCCCCTTTTCGCTAAGGATATTTAGCACCAAATATGGCAACCCAATGTTGTCGTTGGAGGATATCTTCTTCCAGGAGATAAGACACAAGAGCGCGGGGAGTTGGCGATTTTGAAAAGTGCGCCAAGGGGGTGAGGTTCTATACGGATCAACCATATATTTTTTTCTTGAGATTTTTTTGCTACACGTCAGATTATAGGAAATCCTATAATCTGAAAAATCTCAGTATAACAAGATCTCTCACTTTAAAAGGATGAGAAGTGTTCAATGGATCATTCTATTACACTCGGCAGTTGTAACCCTGACTCTAATATATAATGGAGATTAAGTTATTCAGTTATAAAAAGATAATTTCGTCGTGTAGGTTCAGATCATCATGGATTAGCAATAAAGCAGCAAAAAGACAAATGAAATGTTTTGTCGATAAAGCATACATACCACACCGTCATACACACATAAATTTGCTGGTTTTATATTTTGAAAAACAATAAGTCTCATAGTTTTTATATACTATAATTCCAAGATTATAATCTTTGCTGATAATATCTTGCAGCCTAATAGAGCAAGAATGAAAGCAATAAAATAGCCAGGGGCAATTTTTAATTGAAACAATTAGAGATGCAAATGATTTCGCAAGCTAATATCAATCGTTAAGTTCTTTTTTAAAACTTTATTAAATTTAAATATCTGAAATTCAACAAATAAGAACTGGTTTCATTTTTCAAAGGCAACTTCATACGTGCTTAGCTTGTAAATTTTAGTAAAACGGTTCGATGTTTATGTATTGATAAGGGATTCTCAATTATCGTACTAATTTTTATTATTTAGATGAATTATTATACATATTTATTTCATAATGATAGGAATTTTTATATCACTGCATACAATCATTATTTGTAATTGCTTTTTTCTTTTAATACTACAGACATGAGACCTGTCTTGTAATCATGGGAAAAGGGTAAAAAGTTATCACTCTTGTCTTTGATAATCAGCTAATTTATCGAGATTATTCATGTTTACTTTCATTAAAATTTTGTATGAATAATTTAATGTTTGCATTTTTAAGCACCTAATTACGACTATCATCAAGGCCGTGATATATAAATAACCTTATATTTGTTATGTTAATTATACTCGCCACCACTCTAGTAGAATCAAGTACAATTACATGAAAGTTCTTTTAAAATGACTATTTCTATATAAAAGATTAGATTGTATAATAAGATTAGAAAATACTATTTTAGGATAGATAGCTACCTGATCTCTTAATTTCAAGATGCAGATTTAATTTCTATATTTATCTTGTTAACTTTACACATATCAAACGGAATCCGTCTTCCGTCAACAATGGAAGAAGATTACGTTATCAAATATTTGACGAAACAATGGGAAAAGATTATATTTCAGCTTAACAATGTAATCGATTGTTAATCATTATAGAAAAAATATTTTAAAATAATAATAATCAAAACAGAGACAATCATCTTTATTATTAGTAGGGATGAATGACTTTGTAATAAAACGTTGTTTTTAAAGGTTATTTTTCGTTTCATTAGAATGTCTTCTTTTGAAAAATCTTTTTTTATATAAATTCTGATGACATCTGATGTCATCCGTATAAAAACATAAAATAATACATTTATCTTAGCTTTGATGGAAAATTTTTTGATGCCCTCAGAGAGATTGTGAAAACTTAGATACGAAGGAAAAGCTTTTTTTTCCTCTCTTAAAGATTGAGGCCCGACTTTTATCAACACTGCAAAACGATTCTTCATTTTCTGACAGAACTCCAATATCTCATATATTATAAAAGTCGGCAATCTCTTGGCACGTTTTTTACTTCCATTCTCGGCGATTGGTGACTCTTTTCTTCTAGAAACAGCGTTAACTGTTTGATTTATACCTTCAAAATCATTTTTCTCCCCTCAATAATTGTCCATTACATACTTTTCTCCGACAAGACGAAAACGATAGAGACTTTAATCATTTATATCTTTTGCTTCAGTATCAACAGCAGGAAGAATATTACCGGAAAAGGGATAGAAGCGAAATAAATAAAAGAGGTAATTTCTCTTTTTCCTTTTCTTCCTAAGAAATTCAAAATATTTTGAATCGAGTCTGTCTAAACAGAACGATCTGAATCTGATTTGTTCCGGTCTTTTCATTACATAAGAGCCATCCCATTTTTCATCTGGGGAAGTCGTTTTTAAAGTTTTTTAATGCTGCCGGAGAATTGTTGCACCAACAAAGATAGATTGGAGTGGGTGTGATTTACTCGTCTATTTATGCCATATCCCTTAGTGCAAAGAGATCTAAACAATTACTGAAGTGTACTTTCTCATCGTCAGAAGACATAAATGCTTATATATGACATCCAAAGTCATTAAATTATTTGGATCTTAAAAGCTATTAAGTATATTTCTAAATAGAATTATATCATTTATCTTGTGAAATAGCTGCGTATTTTTAAAGTATTAGCTAGTAATTAGTGATAAATATCATATAGCATACCTATTTAAGTTGCATCAGTATTTTAATGCTTTATACTACAAATTTATATTTTTTTCTAAACTTTAAGGGGGAACGGATATTTTGGATTCTCTTAAATTCTTGCTTTAAAATTACGACTGACCTTTATATTTGTACAAAGAAAAAGTATTGATGTATTTGTTTTACGATCAAGCCTATAATCAAGCTTAAATTTTGGATCTTATAGGAAAAAAGAAAAGTTACAAAAATACCCGCTTGAATTGCCACATTATGTCAAGAAGCTGAAATATAGCTATATTGAGCCGCTATATGTAATACCCACAAGAGAGTACATTAATCTTGTTTCTCCGTTTGGATCTATGAAAACCGCTTTGATATGGATGGCTGAAATTACAATTAAATGCTTTGATTGTATTTTTAACCAAAATCTGTTCTGAGAGAATTTGTCATTTTGAATGTCAATTAACGCGATAACCAAAAGTGAATAGAGATAAATTCGGTTCACAGAATTAACACCTATTATGTTGACACCTATCACATTATGAGCCAAATAAACACGGGATTGACCACCTATTGGTCTGTACTTTTAGAATCATAAAAACATGATCACCCCCAAAACGCAGTGAAATAAATAAATCATATTATGATTGCAATTGTTGTTCTGTGTTAAATCTTGGGTTCAATAAGTTGAAAAAAAAACTGTTTGAAGGACCGAGTCTCCTTTATTAGATAGTTGGAAGAAATATTTTAGGAAACAATTTCTGTTGGTTGAGAACCCGTGATAAAATTAATTAGCTATATTGCAGAATATCCGTGATATAATACCATTTGGTTTTACGATAACTGTTAAGTTTAGTTATTTTCATTTTCGTTTATCTGTAGAATTAGTTTTATACCTACCCTGATTGTGATTATTTTTAACTAACCCACTTTTAATAGTGTTGAATAAGGATAAGGATATATTATTTGATTTTATGAGTTGCATATTTTGATATATAACTTATCTGGCGACCTTTTATAGGGGTCGCGCATCTTCTCCGTGATCTGGGTGTGCTGGGTTCTATTCCTGGTTTAGGCCTGGTTATTCTTCCTCTGTGTGGTGTATAAATGTGCCTCTTTATAAAAAAAGGGTTGTGCAACCGAATGTGACGCATGGAGTAGCGAAGCGTACGCTTGTCCTTAGTTGGCGTTACTGAAAAAACAAGATAGGCTAACTTGGCTTAAATCGCTGACCAGTCAGAGGGCTTGTAAAGTGCCATAAGTAACTACATAAATGATATTTAACTTAAGGTTCTTTCTCATCGTCAGTTAATTTAAGGCTTTTCACTTTCATGACTAGATCGGATGGCAACGACATTAAAAAATAGCATAATAGCAAAAAGGTGTTTCTACATCTTTATTCAACGTAAGCGCATCCATTACATATGACCCTTTACTTTCACGATAGTTAGAAATTTATTTTATGGACAGAATGCAGAAGGCAGTTTGAAGATTTGCTTGCGCACATAATAATTTTTCTTTGACAATCCTTGATCACGTGGGAAGTATTCATACCACAGAACATTTCACGCCAGACAATGTATGCCTGTTTACAGTCAAGAATACGCATTGGTTAGCAACATGGATTTTCTGTGAGTAGTTTTCTAAAATGACTTCATTTTCTACATTTCGTTGGAATATGTTATAGACTCTTTAGAAATTTCTCCTTTGAACGTAATGATGAAAGCACCGAAGGTACGCAAAGGAAATTCTTCGCGTAGGGGTAAAACAGAACACCGAACAGAGGTTGCCGGCGAAAATTGGAAAAATCGCATAAGAAGATTAAAAGGCAAGTGAACAAAAACTTGAGTTCTTTCCGTATTATATTCACACCTCGTTTCATTAATTATTAGAGAGTTATAATGATTTGTAATCGATACAACTATTTTAATACTAATTACAGGATCATAAAACGATTACCCATGCCACACATATATCCTAGCATTTAACTCTAGTGACATAACGATTAATTAAAGATTAATTAAATTTCCTTAATTAAAGTTGAAGCTGTGTTTAAGATCTCATTTAAGGTTAAAATAGATTTAAAAAAATTAATCTGCCTTTAGGATAAACTGAATGAGTAATAATGTAACTTTTCGCCTAAACCATCTTTCATTTATTATTAACCTTGCATCTCTTTATTCGATTCGCCAAACTGCGCGTTAGAATGCAGGAATTCAACGCGTATGTATCTTGATATAGTGAATTGATAATCCATCTTTTGTTAGCTGAATTGCTTGTTCATTTGTTTTGATATGGAAAACAAGAAAATTTTTCAATCGGAATACTATAAATATAACTTTAAATATTTGCTTGAAATTGAAAATGATTTTCAGAAAATTCTTAAATTAAAAAAAAAAACATAAACTAAAAATGGAAATTAGAAAACTTTTTTCTAGAAGTTATTACAGTGAAAACCATTTTCTTCTGGAATGAATTTCATGTCACTTGACTGCAGCGGATGCAATTTAGGAAATTGATAATCCAGAGTATACTAAGCATCATAAATAAGAAACTCTTAATGAAACGATAAAAGTAATATGAAATATTAATACATGATGTTTACAGACTCCCAAATTACTTTTTATGAAAAAGATGAGTTAAGAAAAAAATATTGCAGGAAGTTTATTCTTCTTTTCTTCAATTTAGAATACTGAAAGATATTTTTTAAAATTCTTATAAAAATTCGATTTGAAGTTGGATTATTTTGTCAGTGTGTTTTAAGATCAAATAATAATAAAAAATTTCTTTCATATTCAGATATAAAAACTTTTTCCCTTAAGCATATTAAAGAAAAAATTTGTTTTTACGCTATAGATATTCTAAATAGATTATCTTCTCATAGTATATCCAAACATTTTTTTTTTAGTGGATTTGTGTTAAAAGTTTTTGGAAGATCAATTAATAATTGTTAATCAAAAACTGTATATTTATAGAATAGATTCCAGCCTTTAGTATTGCAGTTTCTATCGAATAATTAATGAATAATATTTTAATAATCTATTTACCTTCTGTCATTCGTAAATGTTTCATTGTATTTTGGTTGTTTTTAGAATTAGCCTAAATCAGTGCCATTTTATAAATTTAATTTAAAAACTATTTCATTTATTAAGTTGCAGATGAAAAGGATTTTGGAATATTTTATTTAAAGATATTTTCGGGTAAAGGTTACTTATAGTGTGCCCCTTGCCGCGCCAAGGATGCCAAGTCGCCAATAAAGATGGCGGACACTGTAAATAAACACTTTTATGGGTTAGTGACGGTTACGACTTTTCACAATAAAATGATGGTTTTTTTAAATCGATAAGCATTGTCTTTTTATTATTTTTTTTCAGGCCCGGTGCCTTCAACAGATGCCGGAGGCATCTGTTGAAGGCACCGGGCAGGATTTTTTTAACTTAAAAAAACATCCTACGGCTTCGCTATGCCCGGGAGCGGGAAACTAGTAGCTTCGCTAGCACATTGAATATAAGGAATGTGCGGATAACATGAACAGTAAATAATAAATAATTGAGAAAAAAGAATGGATTTAATTTTAATGGATGCAAAAAGAATGGTTTTAATAGGAAATTTTAAAGACATAATGTACAAACTTGAAGTATTTAATCCAATCACCCTTCATCCATTTCTGAGGTTCGAAATGTTTTTTCCCATCCCATTCACCTGTCATCCGCTCTTGAATAATTGCCGACATAATAACTAGCGAAGAAAACAAACGATAGAGCTGTGAAAGAATGACGAGAAATGCGAATAATTCTATTGCAGACGGTTTTTAAAGAAAGAAACCAGACGACTTCGTAAAGAAATGAAGCAGACGATCTTGTGAAATCGCATACTGACAATTAAAACCAGTAAATAATTAAATATTTTATATTCGCATTAAAAAGATAATGGAAACTTCTTATTAACTATACAAAAAGTATTAATTATAATACAGATAAAAAATATGTAATTGATATTATTTTTAATTTAAGTTTTCAGAAAAGAGTTGAAGCTCATGTACAACTCAACCATTGTAGGAAGAAGTAAACAAAACATCATTAGGGTTACTACAAGAGCTTTGTATTGGGTTGCCATATTGGCGACAAACTCGGGGGTACACTAATGAACATTTTAACCTATTTTCGTTATATTAAAACATTATATGTAAATATTTTAATGCATTTATTTACCTATTCTTTAGCTTTTTATTGGATGTGACTGTAAACTATAATTTTCTTATAATACATAACATGCTTTCTATTGGTTTAAATTGTTAAACTTACTAAACAAAAGGTACTTTAAATTTGCAACAAATAAGGAATGATAAGATGATTAGTGGGGTCTGAAAATAAATTTTTTTTCTTCAACTAATTAAAATTCTGCTAAGCCTAAAGAAAAAATTTAAATTATGATGCCTTTGGTATTAAGAAGCAGCTATGAAATGAGTGGTCAAAAAGTACGATTCCGGTATTCTTAATTTTAAAAATGGAATATTTTTCGATGACACTATTTTTAAGCATAGTTGAATTTTCAAAAACTAATGGATATGGGGATCTAAAATTTTGATCTATTATTCTCATCTATGTAGTATCTACTTCAGTAGACTTTCAGAAATTTCTCTTATAATTTTTTACTAAATATATTTTTTTGAATATATTCTTTTTAAAATTTTAATTGTGATCCAATTAAGCTAATATCATTCGGCCACTCACTTTGCACATCGTTTTAATTTGAATTTTCCTTTTCAAATTTTATTTTTTGTAAACCGGTTTTTATGTGTAAAAAGAAAGATCCACTAAGTATCGACATAAAAACTCCTCTTAATTCTTAAGATATTCAGGTAAGATTTAGAAGCCCATTTCAGATAATTCGTCAATACAACAAAAATTAATGCATCGTAATGAACCATAATTTTCAAATACAGCTGAGCTATATGGCTCTATATTTCATGCAACCTATCAGCAATTGATTTGAAATGGAAACATTTGTGAATATGTCCATGTTACAAGTACTTACAATTACATCCGTTTCTATATTTTAAGGAATTTGGCCTTATTCCAATTTTGTGGTGTGATATTTATACTTAAACATCATGAGTAAATCGAAGATTAGTCAAAGATTAAGCTTATTTTCTAATATTAATGCCAACTCTAATTTGACTAATTTTAATGCATGTTTGACTGATTGAAGATGAAAGAGATAAGAAATTTTGTAAATTAATTGCAATTCGGGACAGTAAGCTGTATTATGTAAAATCTGATAAGTAGCTAGTAAGCTTTTACTATATGTGTGCTGCCAGCTGGAAAAAAAATGGTACTATTGATAGAGAAAAAGGATCTTTGCACAAATTATTTATGCATCAGATCTACAAACGTCCTACTGATAGTCTTCCGTAGAGGGAAGTCTGCTTATATGGGGTTTGTAAGACTTTTTATTGTGCACACTCGAACATGCCGCCACCATTGAACGCAGCAGCATCGACAGGATTCGTTGTGGTAGACTGCTGTCTTTAGCCTAGCCGGTCCCATATAATTAACCGATCCCCTAGCTGGCATCATCTCCTAAGCAATTGACCCCTAGTCACAAAGGTGTTAATCACTGACCTTCCTTCTCATCTTTCCGTTCACCTATCATCCTATTAAACAAGGAACAAGCCATCACTTACAGAAAATCCCCTCGAAATTCTCAATGTTTCTCCACATTCTCGTTCCACAAAAACAGAAATACCCACACTTTCAAACAGTTGGTGAAAAAACTGTTAATGAATGGGGCATACCCATTATGAAATGGAAGTATGAATATCCGCAGGTGATTCAAGAGGCCACAGATTTGTTGTTGAATTGAAACTAAATGGATGGGAGGTAAAAATTATGTATCAATTCGACTTCAGAGAAAAAAATTTTGATCTTGTATTTGTCATTTGAATGACTTATCTCCATTGTCTGATTGAAAGATAAATATCTATTACAAAGGAATCTGAAAACACACACGCAGGCAAAAACCAATATTTAAAGAGTCACCTTTAAAAAACAGAGTAATGTTAAGTTTGAATGCAATTTTCCTCGAAGATTTAGAGTAAGCAATTTGAAGAAATGGATCTAAAAACGATGGGAATAGCTTTGCTTTGAGAGACTGAATACTTTCGAAAATATCATCTCTGTACCGGTGAATCGATTGTTACTCCATTGCCGTGCCCATCTGGTTGTCGTTTTCTGCTAGTATTGCTACCAGCCAGCTCCCATTAATCATAGCTCGAAGCGCCCTTGTCAATAAAATACATGCTCGCAAATGAGGAACTCCCAACTCGGGTCCATTCGACTACTGAGCCCGATTCCACTATCGGAGAATTCACTCGTTTCCGAGAGTAAACAATGGAAACTGAGTTTTGATCTAAAAATGATTGAGCAAGTACTTCTGTTCTTGGAGTGATGGGAACAAAAAAGCGTTTGAATTTAAGATAGGGGAACCCGTAGACTAGTTAAATATGCTATTACTTGTGCTCAATATGCAATTCTAAAGAATATTTGTGCTTAATATGCAATTATAAAATGTATGCTTAAATTAGAAATCTAAAAAGTTTGTGCTTTTTTTAAAAGTAAATATAATAAGTAATAAAAACTTCATATTATTCCTGCTTAATAGTGGAATAGAATCTAATAAATGACTAACTATAAAATACTTATATTTATGATGGATATGCCCAATGAAATATGTAATGCTAGGAAAATTATAAAAAAAGCAATCCTGCTCATTTAGGCAGCATCATTATCAGTTGCCTTAATCCCGGCTTTTGTTTGGAGTCAAGTCAATTCTTTTAAATGTATAAATTAAATTATATACCATTGTGTAAATAAACCAAACTATGCGTAAAAATAAATTTTGAGATCCAAAATTTTGCGATTATTTACATTTCTATGTATTAAAGCATTTGAACATTAATGAATTGATGTCTATAATAAGTATTTCCTATTTCTTATTTCCAATATTGTGATGTTTTGTATTAGTGATTCATGTATTCAAATCCAATTGAAGGCTATATTTTCATTTTGAAAAGTTTATTTTTGCAGTTTCTCTTTCTATTGATGGATCATTATTTGCCTCAATATAGTTTTTAAATCAGTTTTGATTTTATGTGTTTGTGTATATACATGAGAAAAGAAAAGCTAGTTGTATAGAAATAATTATTTTTAGAGGCGCTATATATTTATATCTGAATTGTAGAACCAACGTAATATTTTTAAATTTCTTTAACTCCTTGTCCGCTTAGGGTTAGATTTATTAAAACGCTTTATTAGATAATGTGGTAATCAAAATCTGAAAAATTGTTATAAAAATACAATCGCAATTATCACCAGCCAGACCGTTAAAGCAGGTATGTTTTCTAATTATATGTACTAGGATATTGAAAAGCGATAAGATACATATAACAATATTCTCTACTAAAAAGGCGAGTGCGTTGGGGTCGCTCTTGAAGGGAGGTCGTCTGTTCTAAAACTACCAAACTTGTCAAATCTAAATTTTGGAGATATGGAATGCACACAACAGAATGCTGCACATTACCTACCTAGATTTTAATTATTAAAAATTTAGTAAAAGGGTCAATTTTTCCGTAGTTTTACAACACAAAAATAATTTTTATACTTAAAAATTCAAAAAATATTTCCAATGTCATTTTTTATTATAATTATTTCATTTTTTAACTAAACATTAATTCTTTGAATTTAAGAAGTGACTCGTATACACCACATATTTTGTTATAACAATCTGAGCGAAACGTTCAGTACAAAGTATTAATCCTTCATTTAATTTGGCGTCCATTTTTCACCTTAATATTCTGAACCAGTAGTTACGATTTCTTGCAAAATAATTGCAGGTAATAAAAGGGAAAAAATAATTTAATCAAAATATCTTATTTTAATTTATAACTAAAGGTTTTTAGATTCTAATTCTAATTTTAATTTTTATTAGATACTTGCTATTTGGGTTACATTCTCTGTTTTCTTTTTAAATATCATCAGAAAAAAATGGTCATATTACGAAGATATAAGCTGGATTTAAATGATACTCTTAAGTACCGCAAATTTTGCAATAATATATTTCTTTATTAAATTGGAATTTATATCGTTTTCATTTTTGATCTGTGGAAAGGCTATATCATTCCCTCTTTCTTTTTTATCAAGTGAGATGAAGATGTTTTGGTTCAGAGGTCCTCCGGAATTCTACGGGCAAAAAATATTTTCCCTACTTTTACAAGTATTGTTTTATTCTTACGTATGCTTCTTTGAAAGCTCATGTGTTTTTAACAGGTTGATCTGTTTTTGTGCAATATTGCTTTATTATTAGGCACGCTTCTTTCACAGCCGACGCATTTTTAAGAGGCTGATAAATAAATGACATCGTGGCTGATATTTCATCTCAAAATCGGTCGAGCTCCAGAACTTTGTTTGCCAGCTAGAAAAATCGGAAATAAAAGTGTAAAAAAATTTATCTGTCTGTCTGTAAATGTAAAATTTTAATTCTAGAATAAAGCAAGGATGAATAATTTTAAAATTACATGCATATTTAAATGCAACAGTGTTTTTAGTTTGATGTATAAGAATATATAGATAATTAGGGATGCGTATAGCATAAGAACTACTAACATAGAATAAGACTTCTGAATTATTATGAGCTATATATTTATCAAAATGATTTATACGTGAAAATTGCATTGATTATAATGTAGTCGATTATAATAAAATAAATATCATGAAAAGTTGAGGTGAATTATTATATATTAGGGTGTAAGGAAAGTCATTATGATCCGTGCTGTGGAAGTAAGAGGACCAATGTTATCTGTACCATTTCTTTAATGATAACATTTCAGACAAAACAAAACCGCAAGACGTGACATCTAAGTGCGCATCTTAACAGTGCAGCTTATCATCTGCTTGTCTACAACCGCAATGACTAAAGGATGCGTGCCTAATCTGACATTGCCATCTACTTTAAGAATAGTTTTATGTGAAAGCGTTAAGAGCAATTGACATGATTTATTTAATAAGGTTGTTTAGTCGTTATTAAGTCCACGCAAACAATTGTTCGTAAAGAGTGACTAGTCCCCCGCCTCTCCCCAAAAACTCATTATTAAGAATAACTTATGTTTTCAATCATTTCATCGGGTTCTCCAATACTCAAGAAAAAGGAATTCTCAAAATTTTTAACCAATCTGTAGATTTCGGTAAAAGCAGAATTTGGATCATTAGGTAAACCAGAACTTGCTAAGAAAAACAGAATGCCGTTCTTAAGTACCCTGTTAATAGCTAAAATGGTTAAAACAAGCTTAGCGTCTTTATTCTTCATCCCACAATAGAGAGTGTTCAGAAAAAACACTCAAAGCAGGAAAAGGAACATTTTTTTCTTGTACCTTGAAAAACGTTAAAAAAAACGACCTCCTTTTGTGTTTCTCCATTTGCTTAACAACCCGTGCTAATGATGCTAAAATTCTAAGAAGGCTTTGGTTGCTGTGACCACATTTTGATTAAATGATGTGGTTGGATGGCTGAAGAAACGATGTCCTCAGAAGAAAAATAGGACAAAAAAGGGTACCTGAAAGCTACTACAGCGTTGATGTGAGAAAATACTAAAAATATTTCAAGATCAGATGGTAGAACCATTAATTTTGGAAGAAGGGCTCTCAAAGAAATCGTTTGTCATTTTTAGAAGATACTCTGTCAAATCAAGTCAGCATAAAATGTTTCATTAATCTTTAAGAACGTATCAAATCTACGATGAAGAAAACAACTCTGAAGAATAAACGGATTCAAGTATTTTATTCCTTGTTTTTAATTTAATTTTAAAATTTCTCACAATGCGTCTTATGCCTCAATATCTTTTTGGGGGTGAAGTTCAGTTTTTACATTTCTTTTTATATTATTGCATCAGTTCTTAAAAGCATTTCAGGAGTATCTTTCCATATAAAATGATGTAATATCATGAATGAGGATTACGAAAGATCTTATTTTTAAAACACAGAATATGAAATTAAGTATTATTTAGTATGTACTAACGATAAATTTTGCTTCCTTCATTGCAAAGTGTTCGTGAAATAATGAAAAATATTTTGTTCATTGGCTTAACAAATAAATTCTAATGTCTATCTGGGAAGAGATAGTCTATTTGAAATTTAATTTTTAACGTAAGGTTAATTACAAGATCAAGAAAGCTCCCACATTGTTTTCTTCATTAAGATCAAATTTGTAACAAGTTAATCAAAAAATTTGAATGCAACTCAAAGTTTACGACAATTCGATACAAAAAAAACTTTAAAAAAGGGCCGAAGTGAGAGAATCAGAAGCAGTATCTTGTTAAGTGGAGGAAAATTAATATTCTAACAGCAACTATTTTTTTTTACAAAAAAGATATTCCTTACTTTCATTAATTTTTAATAAATACTGTTTTCAAATTAGAAGGGATTGCCGATAATGAAACATTTTATACTTATTTCGATCAATTGTTGTTTGGAAAAAATTCTGGTGAATATTGCTGTATGATTTTATAACTATATAGTGAACAACTCAAAGAATTTCATGGTCCCATTACTATTGCTGTGTGCTGCTTCCCATAACCTACGGTGCACCTAATTCCTTTAAGGGTTGCTGTCTTCAACCAGCTGAACCAGGAGTACTTAGTGCTAAATAGTACGGCTGAAGATTAAGATTCAGCACTCTTTGTTTTATGAAAAATAGAGTAACTTAAAAGCATTTAGTGTACTCAATGCTATAAGATTTGAGCTTGACTCGATGCTATAATATTAAAATTTCAAAATACTTAGTCAAATAACTCCACGATTTTCGTAAATATTATATTTGTAATTAAAAAAAGTTGCAATTTTTACTTTAGCCTTAAACATTAACTCCGCAATCCTACTATAAAGAACATATTCGGATGAAAATCTTTGATATTTGTATGAAAACATTTTAATAATTATAATTAAGTATCTAATCAGTAAATGTCAAAGTAGTGTTTCAAATTCTATGGATAAAAGACATTACACACGTGAAATTGAAAACCAGTTAGTAGTTTGAACCTTAAACATGGCTTCACTTTTTGAGGAAGTCAATCGAAATTTCGCACCCGTATTTCTTCGCATTTAAAGGGTTAACTCCGCTATTAAAAAGTTTCTGGGTTCTTCTAATGGGGATAAAATAAATCTGTCCTTTGAAGGCAGTAAAGACTTTGCATTATAAATTACCGCAAAAAATTATTTTAAAACCCTTAACTGTAAGACTAGAATGATTATCATTTTTTTTGTCAATTTTTCGATGTTGACTTAAATTAGTTTTATCAATTCCAATTTTTGTATAAATATTACGCCTTATTTCACCTGTTTAATCAAATCTTTATGTAACTTTCTTGATATTTCAAATAAGACCAAAGAACATTAAGAGATAACATTCGAAATAAAGTGGAACGTGAATCCCAAATGTAGCATATATTTCACGAGTGTTTTCCCTATGTATTCATTAGTATGTTCCCTATGTATGTATATTTCACGAGTATTTTCCCTATGTATGTCACAAATCTAGCATACTATATTTTATGAGTGTTTTCCCATAAGTATAAACCCTATTTCCCTATGTATCTGTGTTTCCCTATGCATTTATTATAAACATCGTTATGTTGAATTTGTACCTTTTAACGCATTTGTTAAATTCTATAGTTTAATTTTTTCGTTAAATTCAACATTATAAATTTTTTTTTGCTGCATTATAAATTTTTTTTTGATTTCTTGAACTGCTTGAGCTATTTTGTTTTGAACCTGTATATTAGTACTTTAAACCATTCGGTGCTTAAATCAGCAGAACATTTTTTTCACAGCTTTCTTTAAACTTCAGTTTATTTAATGGGATTTTATTTCGCTTACGTTTGTTTATAGATTAAAAATCCAGTTATTTGATTTTGAATATTTGAGTATAAGTTATTAAAAAGCATTAGGCATTTTCTTGCATACAAAAATAAATAAATGTAGGCGAAGTCGCATCGAATAGCAAAGAATTATATAAAGAAATTTTTACAAATTCAGAATATTTCCTAACAATTTTCATAATCCACTGATTTTAAAGCATGAAATATCACTTCATGTATAATTATTGCATTATTTAAGAAAATGTTATTGAAATACATCCCGTCTTCAATCAGAAAAATCAAACATTGAATGAGAATACGCTAAACAAAACTCTTATCTAGTCCAAACAATTCTGCACTTTATAAATCTTGAAATCTTGTATGTACACAAGAGCGATGCGGAATAATTACGAAATATTCCAGCAATATGTTGCCATGGTTACCCAAGATCCTTCGTAGCCGTTATTCATCAGATGGGTATAAATATTTGCTCAGCTTTTCAGTCGGAGTTTCTGATTTGTTTAGAATTTGCTAATTCCATTTTGATAAGTTTAGACTAGGAACTAACTCCACAATTGTCACCTCAAATTTTCGTCATGTATGATGTTTTAAGCATCTTCGATACACTGCTGCAGGTATTAAATGAAATGCTTCAAAACCGTTCTCAGTTTTCTTTCTATATATTAAAATTATTTCTTTTTGATCAAAAAACATTCCTTTTTTAATGCATTTTCTGAGTAAATTATTTTTCGCATTAATCTTAGAATAAATCTTCGTTTAAATAATCAATTACTGTAATATTTATTTTATGTTTAATACAATAAACAATGTATTGCATGAATTATTTTTAAAAGCGAAACCATTTTTAGATGTAAATGCACAC
>JAOUZG010040507.1:891168-910924 GCA_026289955.1 Argiope argentata
TAGAAATGTAGTATTTCCTAAGCTAAGAAACTGGGGAAATAATTTTATTTCTTATATCTAAAAGAGTGAAGTTTGTAATAACTACATTCTTAAACATTGAAGTCTTTTCTTATCAGCTATAAATGAAACAAGATATTTTTTGGAGAATGTATATTAGGAAGTTTCCTCAATAATCGTTTCCTACATTTATTGGATGTCACTCTATTTTTACCATGTATCTCTATTCTGATTTGAGAATGAGATGGGAATAATTTGACTGAAAATGTTTCAGGAAACCATTCCCTAGATCTCTCTGAAACCAATTAACCTTTTTTTTTATGAATTTTTTGTTGACTATTTTTACTATAATATTATGACTTTCAATTTAATTTACAAAATTATTTTAATGCATTATATATTTTATAAAATCTAGAAAATGTTTGAATGATAAATTTTATTTAAAAAAACAGTTGTAGAAATATTGTTGTGTGATTTTCTTTTATTTTTACTAAATTCACTTCCTATATTCCTCGCACCTGAAAAAGCAATTATTAAGCATTTAAGTAACCAAAGTACACTTTATAATGTAGTACAAGTTGGTTGTAGGCCTTCTTTAAAGTAAAGCGAAAAATTTATCGCTGAGGTATATAATCTTTATCCTCCGCTTTTTTTCTTGTTTTGCCATTCTTAAAAAAAAGGACCTTTTTTGAGACATAGTTTTGGTGATTTTTCTTAAGAACTAATTAATCACATTTCGTGTCACTATAGTGTCGCCGACAGAAAATGTGTTAAATAACTTGATGCGAAACAAAATTAAATAACTTAATAAAAATGGCTTTAGAAGTAATCAAAGCAATTTGAAATTCCTTTTGATTAAAAAATACAAGTTACAATATCTGCGAATTCGTCCAAATTTCATTCGTTTTATTTGTATGACAGAGTAGAAATCATACTTTGGTTTCCGAAAATTGATTTCCGATTTCTCATCGTAAAATTCTTTAAAAGATTTTAGGGTTGTGAATTACTGATTTAAGGCTGTGATTTAAATGACAATTTTTATAATATAATAATAATTGAAACACTTATTAAGTGAAATAAAATCTTATGTGAATTCAAAATAATAAAAGTAAGACGAATGATATGCCACATCCATGCATTTGAAGTTTTAAAAGAGCCAAGATAACTTAAGATAAAATGTCGAACAATTTTAAGACGCTTGAAAATAACTGCATATGGATGTTAAAAATATGAATTTTTACGCTATATTTTAAAGTTAATATTAAGAAATTTTAACATTAACTTTGGGAGAAACCCGGGAATGGCTTATGTAGATAACAAGTCTTAAAATAGATTTATTTAGACTAAAAATGGAACTGATAAACTTGTTTACATTAATTTTCATTTATCTATTTTTTATTTTTAATAGACGGTTTTGAATCTTGAAATGAATGTTTTTCTCCGAAATTTTCATCATATTCATAAATATATATTCTCTTAATTTCTACATTATTCTATAATTTCATTCAATCAAAAATAGACTTATTTAATCTTCTAACATACCTGCTTTATTTTAAATCATTAAACAGAATACTCTTTAATCGGTTTTCAATAATGATATAAGGCCATGTGAATAAGCATTTGATTAAAAAAATGAAAGGTTTTTTAACATGGCAATATTATATTTTATTAATGGATATTAGACAATTTTTTTAACTCGCCACTGGCGACATGAATTTCCTCACACGGCCAGACACTTGGAGTCAAATTGGCTACATTGTTATTTTTTGTCTCATCGTTTTTTTTGTTGCCATTGTTTTTTTTTTTTGAAAATTATGTAGTTACCAAAAATATAAAATATAAATATTATAAATGCTATAATATTAAATGTTGGAAGATGTTATAAAAAATTGAAACAATAACTTAATTAGCATTTATTTTATTTAGACGCAAAAACTAAAATTAATTAAATTAAACTAAAATTAATAAATGTTAAATTATTATCAAAAATAAAAAAATACAAGGTTTTAAAATATTACTTTAAGAATATTTCTTTTTTGCGTTATTCAAATTAAAAGCAGTTTCAACGATGTGGGGTAAATGACCCTGTAAATAATAATAAAAAATCTGAAAAAGAATAACTCGGTTATACGTAGGTGTGCATTTTTATACTTTTACCTACATATATTTGAAAGAACAATCTGAAAGTACTGAGGAAATGATTGTATTCAAGAACAAAATACCACTTGATTATCAGAGCTATGAACAATGCAGAGTCGATTTGATTGTCTGTATATTATTTTATTAAAAAGATGATTTTGAAATGGTATAAGAATAATTTTTGTGAAATAACAATTTCCTAATTTATAAGTGAAAAACACCAAAATTCAGCTTAATTTTTATTAAAAATTTTAATTTTTAAAAATCACTTTGAAGTGCATATTTCCACCTAAGTTATATATATATGGCTAATTCTTTTGTTGTTGGACAAATGGTTTAGTCTATAGAATGACATACATCCCCTCTCTCTGTCTCTCTCTCTCTCTCTCTCTCACATACATATTCTATTTCTCTCTCTCACACACACATACATATTTTCTCACACACACATATATATTCTCTGTCTCTCTCACGCACACATCCTCTTACTAGTCGATGTAGTAGACAGAAATACCGATTTGCTAATAATATATCTCTTAATGGTGTCACATTTCAATTACAGTAATTCACTAGATCGTATTCATTGTGCTTACTCCAAGCACATTTAAGTCGGCATTGAAAGATGGGGTGGAACCGATTAATCTCCCAGAGACGCCCCGCAATGTCTCCTGATAAACGAGGACAGATGGTCTTGGCCACGATGGAATACTGCGAGAAGGAGAAAGTGAGGGAAGACCCGTGATATAAATAGTCTTGATAGCATTGCCTTTGTGGCATCAACTCGCCTTCAATTCCTGGCGGAGTGCAATAGGATTGAAAATCCTTCCAACCGATGTATTTCGCAGGTGTGCAGAATGGCCTTTTAAGGCCCTTTTCACCTGGGGATTAGAATGATGGAATCTTTTTCTAGATCCTTCAATTCGGTGGAATTTCCTTCCCCATAAATTACAGCTAAAGTTAGAACATGACTCGCAATGTTTTAATTTTTTTAAGTTTCTTTTATTGCGCTTACAACTGTGCAATGGACGGACAGTCAATCTTTTGGAGAGGATGTGTTACGAAGTTTCCTACATATATTAACATTCTAAAAGCTAAATGTATGCTAAAAATTTTAGTGTTTCACGTTTTTTAGATATCGTGATCACTTGTACTTGGCTTGCTTGGTGGAGTGTATTTGCCCGAAAGTCTGACATGACCATATATAAGGTTACAATAGAAAATACAGATGAAATATTAAACTACTAATATTTGTAAAAGAAAAGAACAACAACACAAACAAGAAAATTTAAAGTAATAAGAAAAGCTAAACTAAATGGAAAAGTCAATAGCTTATAAACATCTAAAAATACTTGGATGATGTTATTACCCTCATTAAGATTCAAATATTTATAACTGATGAATTAAAAAAGCGTATACTATGGTAAGCAAAACTTGACATTCAGTTTAAAACATGAAGGCTAGATAAATTAAAATTTCATGTTGGAAATGTTCTCCATATAAAATGCGTATATGTTGAAAACATATATGACCAATTCAAAGTCGTTAACAACTTAAAGTTGAGACTACATACTCAAATACAAGGCCAAAATGAAATGGATGGTTCAATTATATGTTTTAATTGTGCTTTCATTTCATTAGTTTCACTGAAAAGGTAGAAAAAATATTAAATTAAAAAAAAATAGCAGTTACAAAATGTTTTTTAAACTTTATTTTATTATTATTTTTCATGAGATATGATTTGCATCAAAATAATGCTATCAGTTATAGGTTGATTAAAATATTACTGATATTAAACGTACAAACAAAGAAAATTGTATAATTTCTAAGAGTATAAAATAGTTCACTAAACGCATCTTCATAAGCGAGTGTGTTGAATATGGGATAGATAAATTTTATTATACTTATAATCCATAGATCATCTTAAAACTAGGAATATGCATACATTTACAGTATAAAGTTAATAAGATGAAAAAGGATAAATTTTATAAAATGGCAATGAATTGCTAAATTTTTAGAAAAGTTTCATTCATTTTTTATCGATATTTTCTGGAAAGAAACTCAATCTTATACTATAATACGAGGAATGGTTGTCAAGTCGAAAATCGCCCCAGAATTAATAAACTCCGGTAAACTGGGGGTCTGGGGTTTTTGGCCACGAGGAATCGATTGGTGCCGGTTTTGAAGCGCTACGGTTGAGCAGTTCGGAGTTACAGATAGGAAATTTTCAAACTTTATTAGTTCGCCATAATGGCTACTTAAATTTTCAAGTGGTAACGTGCTGCCATCTATAGCCAATATTATCAATTACATTTTATTTCCTATGACTTTTCAAACTTTACCTTTGTATAGAATAGCTCCCTTTCCAAACTCTAACTTTGTTTAGAATAGTTTACAATGGTGCACTTTGACCGGTTATCTTTTCACCGATGGTTTCACAAATTTTCTTATGGCATGTATTGTTTTGATAAATCACAATTGAAAATTTAAATATTCGAGTCAGCTTCGATACCTGTTTTCTCCGAGCGAAGCTCGGTCACCCGCTGGTTAAGGTAATAGGATGAAAGGTATGTTTATATAATAATGTTCGCATATACAATAACGAAAATAACATAAGTAGAAATGGCCGCACATGAAATAATAAAGATTGTATTAATAATAATGTCCACAAACGTTATCTTATTAATTAATGATGTTATGAATGACAAGATTTAAGGCATTAAGACTGTACTAGGTCTGTAAAATTTTCAGAAATGGCAGAAAATAACCTTACACAGTTTGCATAGTTAAAATGTGGAAGATATTTAAGTTCCGTAATATTTTAAAACATGACTCTCTAACAATTCAGTTTTGATGATATTTGTAATAAATTAATATTCTTGATTACATAATAATTTATCTGATAATGAAGGTTGTAGCCTGCTTGAAATGACTTGAAGACACAGGTTGTCTTTTATGTGATTTATTGGTAATACCAACAACAAATGGCACATGATTGTGCCATCGTGTAGTAGGCCTTGAGAATTGCACATAAAATTTTTTGGAAGAGAGCCAAGATCACACTCTTCCCTAGTACACTAGTCAAGTTCGCTTCCACTTGGAAAAAAATGCTATCCTCAAAAGTGAGATCAGGCGGTGTTTACATGATTGCCAACTGGCTTCGCTCAAGAAGACCACGTGGTTAACTGAACTCTTAACAACCTTAGATGAAGACTCTAGTAGCATACATGTGTTGTACAATGTTGCATAACAATAAACAATATTCGTAACATTAAATAAAATTGTTGAATATTGAATGATATAATATCGTACAACATTGCGATATCTGGGACCCCGTATACGATACATTTATTGTTTTTAATTTTCTGAATCTTTAAGTTAATTATTTCTGTTATAAATTTTAAACTCTTTACCAAAATATTTGTGCAAACATAAATGAACTATTCATATGTAGTGAATTAAGAGCAAAAAAAAAAAAAAAACTTGATAAAATACTTTTACATTCTTTTTTACTCAAATGATAAACCTAAAACCGCATGTGAGACTTAAATTGTGTTTTCCACGACACTACACGACTTGTACAAAGTTTGTACATTTTCACACAGTATGATCTCACTGCATTCTCAAATTTTTAGCATTGTGTAAAAAGTAATGAGTGTTTACGTTTTTTATTCGCTAACGTGTAAACGAAAGCTTTTTCTTAGAAAACTATTAAAAACCTTCCTTACGTTGAAAATCGAAATTTTTCAAATATTTTCTATTATCATTAATGAAAAGCAGACAAAATTTCTAATTAACAATTTAACTTATACCCTCCCAAACAAAAGAACTCTCAGAAATCTTATGTTTATTGTTTACCATCAGGACTCCAATAATTTAAAATTCACTGATTTTAGTGGTTAGAGAAATAACCTGCAAGTAAAATACTAAGTTGGGAGACGTCACAAAGGATCCTGAGCTTCTCAGTCATTTCATTGAAGCATTCGCGGTAGAAATTCAGGTTTTGTTTATTTCACTTCTCCTTTTTTGCATTTTTACAAGAAATGAAAGTGCATTTTGCATCCGTTTCTTTTCAAAATCGAATTGATTTTGGATTCCAAATTCTGTTACAAAATGCTAAATTTAGCATATCTCCCTTAGTGGCGAAGGGTGTAAGCGAAAAACCCACTTTTGTGAATGTGATTTTTGAAAAATTTACGCTGAGATTTTTTTTCTTGGAAATGAGGACAGCTTGAATATTTCATTTAATTTTTTTCATGGGAAGCACTTAGGCAAAAAGAAGACACTTAAAGAAAACAATACAAACCAGGTTCTATTATGTTTTTTTAAAGTTCAAATTGAAAGACTTAGATTTAAAAATATATATAAGTAAGTATACAAAACATTCTCAAAACGATTTTTTTATGCTTATTATTTTTATTTTAAATTCAATTTATCTTTACAAGAAAATTTTGTCTGTATCTCTCAAGGATAAATTATTATTTTTAGTCAAAAAAACGCTGATTACATTTTTGTATAATTTATATTTAAAAAATATTCAGCCTGATTTAGGAATCAAAATTGTTTCTTTTTTCGGTAGAACGTGTAATCATCTAAAGACACGTTTGAGTAATGTAAATATAAGAGATGACAACTGTTAATTATTGAAATCAATTACTCCAATTATGCAAAATGTCGTCAATAAACTGAAAAGCGTCAAAAGGTGTTTTATTAAATACTAGCTGTTTTCAACCACAATTCCGTTCGTCCTAAGCTATTGGCTATATTTAATTTCAATTTAATTTAACTTAATTTTCAAGATCTCTTCTTCCTGAAATAATTTTAAACGTCTCAATCTGTAATCAAGAAATTAATTACATATTAATGATCGCTTAAATATTTATTTTCGCTAAGTCTAAAAAACTGCTTCGTTGATTTAAATTAAAAATTTTCAAGTTGAAAAAAGTCATAAAACTCACATAAGAATAAAAACATGTTCTTGGTTAATAATAATTAAAATCAAAGAAAAGTGGAACCTTTCAGAGAAATCTGAGGAAAAAAACATAAGTGAAGTTTGATGTACATCGAAGATCTTAATATTATGTTTAACATCTGAAAAAATTTTCCCTACTGATAGGCTTAAGGCTTTTAAATTTAATTACAACCATATTATTATATTTTATTTTCAAAAACAGAAACTTATCAAATATTAGTTTACATTAGTAAGGTTGAAATTATTTCGTGAAAATGGTTTTAATTTTTAAAAATTGACAATTGAATGCCTTTGTATCTCAACCCAGAATATTTTTACATATACATTTAATCCATTAATCAATATTTTACTTTAAATTATAATGATGAAAAACTTTGAACGAATATTTTAGATCTAACGATATAAACAATGATGAAGTTTGAGTCAAACAATATATTTTTTGCCTTATAAATAATGAAATAAGTATACAATTTTGTTCACTATTCATTTTGGGCAAACTCAGTTCGTAAATATTTAGAAACATTCCGAAAGTAACATTTATATTCTTCATTCTGCTTCGATTTGGAAACTTTCCATTGCTTTTGTATACAAAAATAAAGATATAAATGATTACATCGTGTATAGTTTTTGTCTGTTTAGATTGGCTTTTGTTAGACAGACTTTGGGGAAAGAAAAACGATTTCTGTGTTCTAAATCGGACAGTTATCATCATTTTTCGATGGAAAGGAAACGAAATAGGACTAAGTCAAAAAGAAAATGGTGGGAAGGTTTTTTTTATCTCCTGAGTAAATAGTTAGCAGTCAGAGAAGAAAAATTGGTGTTAGCTGTAAACAAGAGAATATAATTGTTTTTATATGTATATGTTTTAAGATTTTCAGTAGCTTTAAATTCAGTTAATAAAGAATGATCATTGATTGAATTATTCTATATTAAAATGCAATTACTATGCATGCATTTTATAGATGATCAAAATTGTTTTTAGTGATATGATAAAGTAATTACAATTTTCATAATTTCCTGGAATGCTTTCACAGAAACCAAAGGATTAATTCCTTTCACATTTTTTGAATTCCTATTTAACCATGCATTTTATAAATAAAATTCTTTTTCCTCCAATTTCAAAATAAATAAATAAATATACCAATCCTTTACCCTAAGATAACTTATGTTTTCAAATACCTTTCATAATTACGAGTAAAATAACCTCTGAGTTCAAAATAATGGAATTTAATTAATTATGCTAAAGTTTAGAAGAATTAATTTTCATTATTAAATTAATTTTAGAAATATTTTAATTTTATCATTCATGATTAGGGATAAAAAGGATTCCATTTCACCTCCCTTGTTATTATATATTTATATCTGGTTCCTACTGCAAATAATGATTTTTATTATTTATTCTTTATGTCAATGCGCATCGGTTTTTTTACTACTTTCATTAATTATTCTGTCATATTATTTGAGATATTGATAACAAGATAATAGCAAGTCTAGACAGATACACCTTCTAGTTACCAATAAAAAGTAAGAAAAATAACATTCAAAAACAGGATTATGATTAGAAATATTTTCCAATAGTATAACTATATTGTTCCATCCAGTTATTCATAAATTAATATCAAATACATATAATATAAATAGTCCACACACGTTTTCATCGAAAATATCTATAACGAAATAAACAGAAAATTGTTAAAAACAGAAAGAAGACTCTAAAGAACAAATCTAAAAATCAGGTTTGTATAAAACCATATTAAAAATGATTGCAACCCTTTCGTGTAATACGTGACTAATACCTGACTTAAATCATTTACCTTAGCTCAGAAACATAAATGTTTGCTGTGACTTTTCTACATAGTTTCCAAAGTCACTCAGAATCTCCTCATTCCATCCTGTTTAGTTCAGCTGAAATTTAAATGTTCTAATTGGTCTTTATTTATTCGTCATGCAGGTTATTTTGGCCTACGTTATAACAAGAACGCTGAAGATGGTATCGATTTTACATCATTACTTGAATTAAGTTTAAAACATTTCTATTTGCTTTAAGTTTCCTCTTGTATAATACTATTTTAATATTTATAACTAATCAGCCTTTGTATCTATGCATAGACTTTTTATAATTTTTTTTAGTAAAAAAGAATTTTTATTATTATGAAATCGCTGATGCTCGATTCCCATTTGATGGAAGACATTCCTTCCTTTTCAAAATTTAAGAAATAGGAATGAAAATTCTTTAAAGATATGGAGTTAAAAGGAACAATTTAAGCGCTAATTTAATGTTAGTTTAATTGTTAATTTAAGTGCTAGTTTTATGGTTAAAATACTGTTTTAGTACAATTCTCTTTTTGAAAAACATTTAAAAATGTATGTTCCTCTTAACCAGTATAAAGTAAAGTCTGTACCTATTAACCAGTATGTAATTCTTATTTCTTAGTGTTGTGGATATGTATGTCTTTGTCTCTAAAACAACTAGAGATATATTAATTTTTGATTATGATTTCAACACATATTGAAAACTCTAAATTTAAAATGTCATCGAATTTTTATTAAATGCTAGGAAATAAAAATTGTTACGCCTCAGTTCAATTTTCTTGAAAACCGTTAAAAAGTTTTAAATAGAATTATTCAACATAGATTAAATGGCAAAAAAATTCTAAAAATAATTCCTTATAGCTTGGAAATATTATTTTAATATCTACTTAAAATTGTTTTATGGCAAAGCCATAATATTAAATATTTAATGATTAAACAAAGTGATGCATAGTAAATTTATGCTTTGCGTTTAAACAGGAAAGCTAGGGTGGGATACAATAAGTAGGGGGACAAACCAAGTGGGATATAGACTTCTAATATTTACACAATAAATATTGTGTACAATAAAGGTTTTTTGTGGGATGGATATCAACATAAGGCAATAATCGGCTGTATACACAATAATTTTTTGAATGAAATATGCGAGACACCAATTAGAGAACTGTCTTTCCATAGTCTCGTGTAAGATATGTGATTAGGTCGGTATGCTTAAGGAATAGCATTTTGATGCCAGCCCGGGGATGTAATCAAGGTTAAGTCCTCTTATTCACCTTAATCCGTCTTATTTTAGAGTGTTAGGTATATTTAAAGGCGTTTTCCTTTTAAAATATTTTGCATCGACTCTTCATTCTACAAAATGAGCGACATGACACTGTACAGAATATAAGCAAATACCTTAAATCTACAAACTTGAAATTAAAATTCGTATATACGACTTAAGGTATCCGACTAGGTAAAAATCGTCAAATTTGACAAAACTAACGAAATTTTTTTAAATGCATAATATTAAAGCTTGTTCTTTTATCTTTCCAAATCTGTCCTGTTTTTTGTTCTACCTACTTTAGAAATAAAGTTACGGCCGTTTTAAGATAGCATAGTGTGACAAAAGTGAAATCGGAAATGACATTTCGAAACTGGAAATTGATGTAAATATTGCAATCTATCAAGGAATTTCGATGTTAAAAATGACTAAAATTATTATTTTATATCTTTTATGCCTGATAATAAGTATATGTAGGTATTATTTCAAAATTTGTCTCATTAAAAAAGAACACAAATGGGCTTAGTGAAAAAGGAAAATTAACCGATAAATTTATATATAAACTACAAAATTATTATGGAATCCCCATTCACAGTAATGTGGGAAATTTGGGAAAAATGCAAAGTGACGTCATTGCCTCTTTTTTTCACTGCTGTTCCGGCACCAATAGTCCCATGCATCGCCAGTGCCCTGAAGGACCAAATAGTTGATGTAAATTCCAGAGAGCCAGATTTTCAGGCATAGAACTCCAAGAAAAGAAACCAGACCTATCATCTACTATCATAAATAAAATAAAAGAATCATATATGGAACTGTGTGACCAAAAATTATAACAAAAATGTCTGCATGGAAAAACACAGAATTGTAACGAAAGTTTTAACGGTGTACTGTGGAATGTTGTACCCAAAAAAACATTTGTTGAACTGCAAACTCTTCGCTTAGGTACGTATATTGCTGTTTTAATTTACAATTCTGGATACATAGGCTTATATTGAGCCAGAACAAGTCAAAGGTTTCATCAACATTGAGGATAACAGAATAGCCGATTCAATTCGACATTATTCAGTGTCTGTAAAATTGTCCAGAAAAAAAAAGAAGAGCGCCTAGAAAGAATAAATCAGTGAAGGATGATATAAAGGAAGGTCCAACTTATAAATCGGGAGAGTTTTTAGACTTATTGAAAGATAATAATTTTGCTTTTTTTCAAAATAAAAACTTTAAAAGCCTTTTCTGAAGAATTCAATTTTTGCACTTTTTGCATTACCTTAAACACAATATCTCCATATGTTCTAAATATATTCTTATGAAATTTTGTAGAAATGTTTAATATAATATTTTTAATGCTCTGAACTAAAAACTAAAATATAAATGCAGTTTTAGGCATTTTACAGGTATTCATAGACAAATTGAGCACATTTTTTTCAAAAAATTCTTGTTTATACAATTGTTTTAGCCATATCTCAGAATATATTATACATATTCAAAAGATTTTAGTTCAAAGCATGCATATTGGTTATTACAATGTTCTTCTAAAATATTTTTGATTTCTGCTTGTAATTTTTTTCTCTACGACTGTTGGCGTAACAGTTAATTTTTCTGTTTTTTAACTACAATATTCCCTTTTTTCAAAATGTTATGAAAATATTTTTTATTTTTGAATATTTTTCATTATTCTGTTACATATTCAAACTAAAACTAGAATAATAACAAGCATTTGAAGCATATTTAAAAAAAGGCTCCGAACCCAGTCGGATACCTAATAGATTCGCATTATGCATTACAAAATAAAACAAACGAAAAAAGTAATGAGTGCTCTTTCAACTCTCTCTTAATCGGACGTTAAATGTAGAGAATGGAGTTTGTAAGAGTATCATTGTGCAGAAAAAGAATACATCGGGGATCTCTTCCCTTCGTCGATCGAGTTCTTAATTTAACCCTCTATGGACTCGTGTAAGTTTCAGGTCACATTTTAATTTATCGGCATTTTACAAAATAATTGCAGCGTTTTTCATGAGATGGCGCATAAATCTTAACTTTATGACGTTGCAAACACAAGCAATGCTAATATTTATAACCATTTCTAGGCTCATCAACACCAAAATAGCAAAATAATTGCTGTGCAAACTGTTGGCAGTAACACTACTCGAAACCATTTAATCCAAACGAAATTATTTGCACTTTTATCAGTGATTACCAAAGTATGTTTATGAATGTATGTACATTTATGTCTTACACCAAATGCAAATTGTTTTGTGGACTTTCACATATGAGCTATTATACACAGAAGTGTAAATTTTACAGGTCGGTGTGCCTTGAAATTCACATAATTATTGATAATGATGATTAATTATTATGAATGAATGATTAATTATAACACAATAAAATTGTTTAAAAACAAAAAAAATTGTTTTCATTTGCAAATATAGGTTTATAATTTCAGATTTTTTGTTCCCACAATTTTTTTGGAGTTAAAACAAAACTTCAGCCCATAGAGGGTAAATACACATTTAGGGTTTTAATGTCTAGACTACACACCATATTTTCCTTAATTTGATATCATTATTTTGTATCTTTTCTCCCAGAAAACACTCACTACCCTTTCACTAATTTGGTACAATTAATAAACCAATAAAATACTGATTATGAAGTTTTTAAATATGAATTTCATTCGTCAAACCTATTTTTATTTCAAGTGATTCATTTACCTCATCCAATAGGGAAACCAGATAGTCTCCTTTAATGGATTTCGCCTGCAAAAATCTACTATTTTACTTTAATGATAAAGTGACAAAGCATGTTTCCTAAAAGGTAGAGTATCAAAATTATATTCTTTAAAAATTGGATTAAAATACAGATTTAATAAAATTTCTATGTCGAATTTTTGTGTTACCATCCTACCTCTTTTTTTTCTTTGCATACAATTAAGTAAAATGCTAATATCTTTGATGCAAAGGAAATAAATCCTTTCTAATTCAAAAACTTAATAAGAGAAATAACTAAAGACCTCCATTAAAAATGGTATATATATTTAAAAGCTCAAGATTAATATTAATTCTAATTATACCGAGCTAAACTGCAGCTTGTATCACATAAAGTTTGGCTTCAAGAAAATACTATTCCTAAATATAAAATTGAAAATATAGATTTGACCTTTACATGTTTCGATGGGTAATTGCTTTTTGCATAATAGTAAGATTCGAACGCTTCATATTGAGCGAGGTCTTCTGATTTGAGTTGATCAGAGAAGTTCATGAAAAGATAAATGGTCCCGCTGATAGCTGTCGCACTGATTTTGCCGACGATTGGGATTAATGATAGGATTGGAGAATTTTTAGGTTAATATCCAGTGTCCGTTAAGTACTTTTGATTTGGAAACAATAAGAATAAACTTTGCTGTTTGTTAATATAATCCGGAAATATTGATTGTAAAGTTTTAATTCGTATGTCCTACATTATCAGGATAAGATTCAAAATGAGTACCTAAAAGCAGTCATCATTAGAATAACTAGACTGAACTAAATTAAACAGTATTTCCTTCATCGTTTACTCATCAACCTGACTATTTATGCATCTATCGAGAATATGACCGGTACGTACCAAAGCTGTTACCTTATGTGAGGGATGAGAATACGATTAACCTTTCGTGGGGTATGTTCGATGAAATATGGATTTGATTAAGGATTTTGCCTATTGAAGACGTAACTCTCTAATAATTCCAGTGTATATAATAGAATTTGTAAAGCTCTCAGATAGATTCAATACGAAGTAAGAAAATATTTATTTAATTTAAGTAAAATAATAACTTTTCTTAAATAACAGAAAATGGCATTTTGGAATAAAATTCACCACTTTGATATTTGATTAAAAGACTTAAAATGCATGTTATACGCCTAATATCCAAATTACACTTGAATGAGTTTAACGATTGATATATTTAAAATTATTAGAATAAAGAAACTCAAAATAATTTCGGTAATCAAATTAACTACACTTCAGAATGAAAGTTGAGATTCGGCCATTCTTAATTTAAAAGGTGTAACACATTTTTTTTTTCATCACAACAAAAGTTAAGAAGTAAAAACATTTGAGACATGTAGTTAATTAATTCTTCTTTTATTTATTAATTTTTTTGGCTTATTCATTAGGAGATGAATATAATTTTTCGGAATTTAAGATTTCAATCAAAATTAATACAACTTTTAAACCGTGATCTTGCATCAATAAAATGGGAAAAACTTGCTGAGAGGATTGATAAAATCTGGTCGTATAAACCAATGAATAGTGAGCTCTCAATATTTCAAATACAGTCTTTAACAATCATTTAGCAACCAGATTGTCCAAACTTATAAAATTAGAATTCCTTGCAGTAGTTAAGAAATTAGGAGCTGTTAAGCGCCCTGCCCATTTATCTGTCGTGAATGAAATGTGCGTCTTCTGCCAGTGCTGTAGTCTACATTGAGGAATTGGGAGGCACTGATTAATATTCGGAGGACGCCCCAAATCGTAGCGTGACAAATGAGGGGAAACGGGCTTTGGTCACGATGGAAGATAGAGCTTTGGGTAATATATCATCTGATGATATAGATTTGGTTGGGACCGGTTGGCTTCAATTTGTAGTGAAATAAAAATTGAGATTGGAAATTTTTGAGACAAGCACTTTTCAGGATGAGGTTTTTGGCTCCAACAAATATCCGTAGCCCAAAAATAATATATATATATATATATATATATATATATATATATATAATATATCTGCTCGAGAATCTCAAGAAAATCAGCTTTTAATAAAGCGTTACCATGGCATTTACAAAAGCTCTGATTTAAAAAATTAAGTCAATGACTATAGCAAATAAAACCTAGAAAAATGTCATTTTTAGCAAGTGGATTATACAGAAGGAAATAAATAGGAAATGAGAAATTTTTTACACAATAAATGCGATTTTTTTTGGATCGTTTGCAAAGGAATAAAAATATAATTTAACTTGCACGAGCACGTAGTGCTTGGCCGTTCAAGAAATTACGTTCTGATATGATACATTAAAATGTGCATAGATTTCATTTTAATCTTTATTTATAAAAAAAAGATCTGCAAAAAAATTGTCTTCATTTCATTTAATCGAAACATTATTTTCTGAATAAAATAAAAGTTGGCTGATTATGAGAACTTTTAACTTTTTAAAATGAAATCAAGTACATAACTAAAAACCAGTTTAACTACATTTACTTCTTTTACCGTAAGATGTGTTTTACAATATATCTGAAAGGAACAAATGACACTTAGATGACGAAATGATGAATATTAAAACTTTTTTTAAAAAAAGTTTCTGGTGAAAAATTTGGAAATTTTTTTTCTTTTTAAACAACTGTGGTTTCTTTTGAATATCCATGGGATTATTTGCTTCTGTATTTCCTTATTGTCAATGAATTGGAATTATCACGTTTGAGATAATGCGATAAGTTAAACATTGAAAGAAGAGCAACTTGCAGATATTCTGTTATTGGAAACTGTTTAATTATATAGAAAAAAAAGGCTTTAAGAAAATTAAATGTTCCTAAATTTCCATTGATATTTCAAACAAAAAAAATTTAGTAAATCCTTTTTTGAAATGCTTTTTAATTAGAAACTTAGCTCATTTGAGCAATAATTTATAATTCAGTATAAAAAGGTTTTTAAAGGTATAAAAGGTCAATTTTCGAATAATTTTTCAGTTAACTATCGTATGAAATATCTCTATAGAATCAAAATTAAATTAATTCAATTTATCGATAATTAATATCTGAAAATAGTGTATTGTCATCCAGAAGGATCAAATATACAAAATACGGAAATCTAACTGAAAACAAAGAAGGCGATGTAAGTATTTTTAGAAAATTTTATTTATATTTATTTGAAATAAAGAGAACGAAATGATTTTAAGATGATGTTAATGAAGGAAACAACGATCAAGCGTTTAATTAGCAGCGTTTTAAAAGATGCTAATTAACTGCCATTTCAAATAAAACTATTAAAAAAATTGAAAAATTTGAAATGTGAAAGAAATGTCTTACAATCTAAATAAGATTAACGCTATTCATCTGTAGATTAATCTCATTAATTAGTAGCTTTATCCTGAGATAGTTTAGTGCGATTAAAAACTAGGCTTTGAACTTTCTCTAGTTTTTCAAACGCATACTAAAGTTAAGAATTAGTTTACATAATAAAACAAATCGGTTATCTAATTTTTGAATACTTCCGTTTTTTAAATTTCTGGAATACACCATATCCTCATTCAAAGTTTTTTTTGGCAAAGATAACATACCCACTCATCTAGCTCGCTCCATTTTTCAAGTTTTTATATGAAGAAATCAATCAGCAAAATATTTTGTGATGAATGGGATTTAAAATGTGAGACAATTAAATAACTTTTATCTAGTAACAGTGCGCCAAATTTTATTCATACAATTGGGTACAAGGTTTAATTTAACCCTTTCTATAACATGAAAAGAGTGAAGACCCATCTTCTAGCTGTGAGACTTTATTCAATTAGGTAGATTTTATACAGGAAGAATACATATCGCAATGGCTGTTATAACACGACTTTTGGAAAATGCTTTTATTTCGCAGATTAGGGTCCCGAGAACACAAATCCAATCCAATGCCAAAATGCCAGAGAACACAAATCCAATCTCTACTCAAAAGTATAGCGTTATATACGCTTAACGCTTTACTAATGTTTTCAAGATGACTAAAATAATAATTCCTGGTATAAGCTTAAAAAGAGCAAAAATTGTGGAAGAGACCCTAGAAAGGCAATCTAGCCTAAAGGAGAGATGAAATAGGACTAACTTTTAACTAGATATTTGGATCCGTCCGAAGACGCAAGGACAAATCTGAAGGGCTGCACCACCACAATGGCAAGACTGGCAGAAATTGGGGTTGAATTCTAAGGGCCATCACCAGCAATGGTACAACTCTTCCCTTGGAAGGTACATCCCACCGTCGATTTTAGTAGCCTAATTCCAACTTTTCTATACATATCAGAGTAGTGAGAACCAACCAATACGCCAAAACTTCCCATTTTCAATTAAGAGGCGCCCTAAATGGATGCGGAAATGAGAGTAATGTGAAATTTTTATTTATTTCTAATTTCTTTAAGATTAAAAATTGAAAATAAAATCAGGCGAATTAGCAATTGTGTGTACAAATGTTGTACGATGGTCATGTTGCTTCAGAGTTAAAAGCTGAAAATAGGTAGATTGAGACAGTTTGTAATATATGTATTGCCCCCCCCCACACACACACAATATGGAATGATAATTTAAACCCTAAATAATTTCCAAAGTTTTTCTTAATTTAGCTCTTAGTAACTTCATTCTAATTCCTAATTCCATTCCACTTTTCCATTTAATAAATGCAAAAGGAGCTTTGTAACAGGCTTTACTCGGCGGTTCCCACGATCGGTGTGAAAAGATGAAAATTGCTGATTTAAACGAAATACTTTTAAAAGATCTGTTTCCCTTACCTGATTCGGCGTGTCGAGGAAATCCCCAATGAAATCTCATTATATATAAGCACTGTGAAAAAATATTTCCCTATTAAAATGTTATGGTATTTAAGAACAGGGATAAAGATTTTTTTCGCTCTTTATTCTAATATGCTTTTGTGCCACTCTGTGAATGGATGTGCCTTATCCGCGCCTCTTGTACATAAATAGTAACCTCCTAGGATGAAATATTTGAACGATTTTTCAAATCAAAATTATTACCTTCATATACAAAAATGTTTTTTTTTTATTATTCTCAAATTATTTAATATTTAACTGTGTTTTGCACTTATACGTTTCAATCCAAATCTTAAATTAGAAAATTTGATGTGCCATTTTTTTACCTAATAAAAGAATTAATATTATGTGCCATTTTTTTACCTAATAAAAGAATTAATATTATTCGTTTTATTATGATTTTATGACAAATTTACTATGAAATCATTTGCATTGTGTGTGATGTATATAAGAGTCATAAAGTGGTTTTAAAAAAAGAGCCAAGTGAACTTTAAAAAAAAAATGAAATTTCTCAGTTTACTTATAGTAAGCATTTGAACTAAAATTTATAGGCTGTAAAAACAACAATCTAACAAATGCGCAAAAATATTTGTTAGGAACATGATGCAAAAATTATGAGGTTTAGAAAATTTCAAAACTTACACTTCTTTCAAATGTATTTTATTATTATTTATTCATTGAAATATGGTAGTACTAAACATGTGAAATGTTTATTTTAGTGTAGATCACGAAATATCCAGTATCCATAAATTCATTATCTATTGCCACTTCATTATGCAGAGGTGTAGTCTTATTGAGTGAGCACCATTTTTTTTTATGCTTAAGGAGTCAGATAATATTGAAAGGTACCAACTGAAATTTTAAGGAATCAAGTTACGTTATCCTACAATCCTTCAGAATCGATGGCTGGAAAAATATAAGAAAATTTCTTCTTCAAAATAAAGAAGAATTTAGAAGCAATTGTCTTATCCTTGATCATATGATGTGAGAGAAAATAATGAGTACTTTGCTTTCAATTTTTCAAAATGATGAATTCAATAAATAATTTAAGCACCTTTATTGCCTGAAAATTGGGAACAGTTTAGAAAAAAATTCCCATCAAATAATAACAAAAAAAATTTAGCATTAAGAAAGTAAAATTTGTTTAATGTTTTATTCGCATTTCAACAAGAAAAGAGAAAAATACCTGAACATTTAAGTTCATCGCACTAAAAAAATCGAGCAACTAAGCGAGACCAAAGAAGTTAAAAAAAATATTTTCCACTCTTTTTCCCATTTTTGATATTACCCTTTCGCTTTTAACAGTTATTTCATGCTTACTCTATCTATGGTTTAAAAAGAGGGCTATCGAATGAAAAATAATGCCATCAGATGTCAGGAAGGAACGCTTCCAATATCCTTGCCTTCAAAAAAAGCATTTTCGATCGAAGAAGCTGCCATGAAATTTAAATATTATTTTTCCATTTTTCTATTTTTACGTTTCTATTCGATATATTTTATGATATTTCGAGAAAGATTTTCCTCCATTTCTTTTCTTTTAGGATTGATTTTAAATTCAAAATTCCGCCGTATGTTAAATTCAACCTTGTTTACTAACAGCAACAGATGCAAGCTGTAAAACTGAATTTTTATGGAAATGCGTTTTGTGTAAAACTAATCTTGGAATATTTCGTTTCTTCTTTAAGACTTTTTAGATGCATTATTTAAATAGTTTGATAGTTCCTACGAGATAGATAAAAAATTAATTCACGAATTCATTTTTTAAGGAAGGAATAATCTATACACATCTGTTTTAACTGCTTTTTTACACAAAAAAATTTATTTTTTATATTTTATACATTTTTTTAAATTTAAATAACAAGTTACAGTATCGAAAATATTTGTCAATGAAGTCTTGTTTCTTATTATGATTTTTTATTGTACCCATTAATTAAGAAAATCATGATTGATTTATTGCTAACAATTTAAACACTACTTATTTATGCTGTCACTTGTATAGTTACTTTAAAGTAATCTGATTTTAACATATGATGAGGA
>JAOUZG010040507.1:910934-928741 GCA_026289955.1 Argiope argentata
CTTGTATAGTTACTTTAAAGTAATCTGATTTTAACATATGATGAGGATGATCTCGTGTCTGCTTCTTTTACTGCGGAAAGATGGGGTGCAACAGCTTCTGAGGGTATGGACCGTTGAGCACCCGAGGGCAGAAGTCTGACTTCTAGCTCATATGAAGATGACACACATTCGCTTGCACAGCCCCTTTTTACAGGGGGAGGAGGTACATTCTCGCAACTCATAGATAGTGTACAGAAGTACAATCATGCCGTATCCGAGATTCGAACTCGAAACCCCCAGATTACGGGAGCCAGCTATCTATTGGGCTCAAGCTTCTGCTCTACAAAGCCATTATAAGACCTGTTTTAATGTATGGTTCCCAAATCTGGGGGGCCACAAACATCAAGAAGTTGAAGTTTTTCAAAACAGATAACTGATGTGAATAGTTAAGGCACCCTGATACGTCAGATAAAAAATTATACATCATGACATTTAAATTGAACCTGTTTTGGAATTTATCAAAAGAACATAAACAAAGTTCCCCAGAAAAAGTCACCCCCCCAAAAAAAATACCCCAGATTCATAGCGAGTTACTTCAATTATCTACTTACGATCCTGCAGTTCCCAGTTCTCGTAAGAGGCCAAGAGTTGCCACGGACACTTTTCCAGCCGTAAAAAAGCTGCGAACTAAATAACTCTGTCCCTAATCTGGTGTTTCAATCTTTTAAATTCTCAAAATTATTTCTGTTCAGGCCTTAGATAGCTTCAATGTGCTAGAGGCGTGAAATCTGGAATTTTTATTTTTTCAATAAATTAAAGCGAAATAGTTCTTTTATCAGACCCCATAGTTTAAGGCACGTGCAAAGTAATTCCATTAAATTACTCTCTTAATTGTCCTATAAATAATATAAATTTATTATTTTAAATTAAATTATTTTCAAAAAATCATTAATTACTAAATTTTTTGACGTTAGAGGTTTATTGCGCTTTTCCATACTAGTCCAAATTAATTTTAACTTTACCCTAAACCTAAAAATTGAAGTATTTATTCCAAATTATGTTGTGGAGGTGATCGTGACCACTTTGTCACATCGCGGAACTCAGAAACATCACGACTTCAACACTAGTGAAGTTGACGTTGCCCAGATCACGAGGAAGACGCGCTTCCTCTTTGCCAGGACGCCGGCATTTTTAACATAGTGTTACGTTTTTAGCGTAGCGGGTTCGGATTGAATGGACTTTGAGGACAGCACAAACAAATTTATTTACAGCCATTTACAGGATGACTTGGGAAAAGTAAAACTTCAGAAAACACAATCCAGCACTAATCAGTCACTTACAGCGTAAATGCAAGTCTTACGCACAATAAACACAGTTTTCAAAACAGCTATAGTATAGCACAGCAACAGTAAATCACAGCGAGCTCAATAACACAGCGTTAACAGCAAATGCAAACACAGCTCACTAATAACAAGCGAAAATCTGCTAGTCCAGCAAAACGCTTCTCTTCCTTGAGAGATCAACTCCGAAAAGCGTTAGTCCGTCTCTTATATAGCCGGGCGAAAGTACCAAAAGGCTTCGGCGATTACCGAGAGAAAACGCGGCGCAGCCAGAATAGTCTCGGGGTTACCAGAATATTCCTTTCGCCAAGTCAACCCGGCTGGCGCGAAGCACCTTGTGAAGCGCCGCCAACGTTTTCGTCTTCGGCGTGGATTTCGCCCGCTTGTAACAATATGATATTGTATAATAATAATTGTAGTGATGGTAGATATCGCGTGATATCTATAATTTGCTGCACAAATAATTGGAGATAAATTAACAAGAATAACCGCCTTTTTTTAGAGCAATATTTTTCCATGCCTTGCTCTGAAATGGCTGTATTAGTAAGAAATATACATCAAAAATAATCTCTGGAATTCTTTTTAATTTTGACTTTGGAGCAAATGTTTTTGACAGAATAATTGCGGAACCAAACTTTTAGAGTTTCCATGCTTTGGCTGTGCAATTCATTTTACTTAAACGCGTGTTCAAATTAATCTAGAAGATTTATGCTAGTTTTAAAACTAGCGAAGTTAAGAAATCTATTTTCAAACATGAAAACTTTGATTATTTTGAACTATGACATTGGGGTGAGTCGTAATAACTTTGCACCAAATTCTTACAAAAATAGAGCAATACTTTTTAAATATTTTCACTTCAGCAATACCTGAATGAATTTATCATAATTTGACCACCTACTAAACTCAGTTTTGTTTGTTGTGTTAAAGAATTTATTCTTCGTTTTATTTATTTGGATTTTAAGCTACACAATTATTTTTCTGACAAATAATATTTTTAAATGTCCCTTAAATTAAAACTCTAAATAGATATTGAGCAACTTAAGTTCTAGCAAAAAAAAATTGGTTTAGTTGTCCATAATCCATAATTAACAAATATTGTCCCACTCTAAACGTTTTATCATTTATCATTGAAATATTGTATTTTCTTCTTGCTTTTTGGTAGTTTTCAGACATCAACCGTGTATAGTCCAATCAATGACAGTAAAATCATTGACCAATAATCTAATATTTATTTAAGTTTACTCATTGATTTTTTTTTAAATTTTTAATTAGTTTTTCGTTTTCCATAACATTTACTCCTTTTCGAATACATTGATCCAGAAATAATGCATATTACATGAATTCCATTTTTTTCCCTAAATGAAGTTCGTATACATTATCATCGAAATCATCTTTAAAAGTAATTATTTTTGCCCACTTTCTTAGAGTAATAGTTATCTTTAAATTCATGAAAGTAACTATGTTATAGAGAGGAAAATCTAACATCCACAGTTACCTCAAAGAAAGATCTCAAATAACCATTTTAGACCAATTACTATTATACTGCCCAGTTCCAACTGGCACCCACCCTTAAGGCATAATAGATGCTGAAATTCAGAGAAAAAACTAACATTCGTCATTAGATGCCTCATGAACATACACAATATTAATATAATTTATTTCAATTCAATTCATATCATTTTTTTAAACAACATGAGAGCTAATTTGGGAGAGATATCGTATGAATTGATCAGAGGAGGATCTCGACATGTGGACTAATTATTCTCCTTCTTTTAACTTCCTTACTACATTAGTCAAGAGTAATAGGATTAAAAGTAAGATTGCTTTCAACGACGAGTTCGAAATGTCTTCATAAAATTGGAGAATGATTTCAAAATATTCAAGCCTGTATTAAAATAATTGATAAAATTTGGCACAGATAACCAAAAATTATCAATATAGCCCTAATTTTTTTTAACCACGTGAAAAGTGTAATGTCACTTTTGGTTTATTATACAAATAGTAAGAAGAATAATTTTGATTTAAAAATATTATTTACTATTTCCGTATCTACCAAGATATTAGTCCATCCTGTGCGGCTGTTTTAACCTCATGTTACGCGTGGCGATTTCTTGGATTGCATGATCTTTGTTTTTAGTCAATAATGTCTTAATTTTAAAAAAAAATCCTTATTTGATAAGGTTCGATTCCCCAGTCGAGTGATAATTTTTTTTTTCAAATCTTCATAATTGTAACAATAAACCGTTTTCCACAATCGCATTTCCTGTTGGTTTTTCATCCTTTCCCCCCTTGTAGTTGACCTTTTGTTCAGCAACTGATCCTTTTTGTCATGTCAGAACGTGATGTTGTTTTGGAAATGAGGTAAACAAAAATCCGTAGACCGGAAAAAAGGAAAAAAAATAGGCGAAAAATTGAAATTTTATTTATTTGCACGAGCACGTCAAAAAATCAGCTTTTAATAACGCGTTGCCATCGCAAAAGCTCTGATCTAAAAAAATAAGTTAATGACTACAGCGAATAAAATCAAGAAAAATGCCATTTTGAGCACATGATTATGTGAAATAAAATAGGAAATGTGATGTTTTTTTTAAACAATAATTCAATCTTAAACAAAGTTTCTTTGGAACGTTTGCAATACTAAAGTGACTTATTCAGTGAAACAATTAAAAGGAATAAAAATATAATTTAAATCGCACGATTACGTGGTTCCTGGCCGTTCAAGAAATGATGTTCTGACAGGATGCATTGAATTATGCAATGCGGATTTCGTTTTAAACTTTTTTTGCTCGTTTCTGCATTTTGAAAATTTTAAAACCTAATAGCTTTTAGTACCTCTTTTGAATCCAAGATTCCTTTCAACTTTGCGATTGAGAATTTTAAAAATTCCTGATCCCGAATTTTCAGGAAATCTATATTGGTGTGCTTGAGAAACTATTTTATGTCTTTTAGTCTATTTTTAAAAAATCGTTATATTATTTGTCATATTTAAATAATAATTACACGTATAAACTAGCTCTGAAAAAAAGTGAAGTAGGAAATATTCAAAGTATTATTAAGTCTCTGTATTTTAAGTTGAAGTAAAAGTTTTGATTTCGAATAAGACGACCTAAAGCAGATCACTTGGAAAGTGGTTCGAAATAATTTAAGAAGGGAATTAAATGTTTCAGAATATATTTTCCTGAATAAATTAAACACATCGATACATCGGCGATGGAATATTGTGCAAATAATATTATATTTTGACTAATAATCTTGTGACAATGTATCCGGAAATGAAACTTCTCCTAAACTTAATAAAGGACACGAATCAAATATTTGCTCGACGTGTTTCCATGGCTACGGATGTATCCCTTTCTGCTCAAACTCATTTCCTGAAAATAAACATATTCAGTTCGTTCCATGCCGTCTTCATTTAACAATTGTGTGTTATCTGATGCCATTCCGAAATTTCCTTTGGGGAACAAACATCCAGATTCCGTTTTGAATTTGTATTTGTCTACCTTGCTTTAATGGCTGTTGTCCGAATTCGGTATTTTCTTTTCTTCTGTTCAGAATACAGAGCAACGTTGTGTAGAAAGTTGTTCTTTTGGAGAATATAAATATAATTCAATGGTCATAAAAATTGAATTACTATTATCTGGTTCTGCAAAATTTGTAGAAAAGAGATATTTCAGTATTTTTAGTGAGTAAATTGTTTCACTCAGCTGGCGTAATCGATTTTTAGAAAACAGTTGCAACAAAGTTCTAAAATGTAGCCTTTTTAAGTAGATTTAAATGCCTAGGTTTGTGGTTAATTGAGGATAAGAAATGATAAGATGTTTGTAAAAGAATTTGCTTCAAGAAATATAAATTGTGTCAGTAATTTGAATTAATAAGAGTATTTTTTAAGTCGTCTATCTACAGTAAAGTTATTTGAAGTAGCTGAAAGTGCATTCAACTTTAAAGCTACGTAAGTTTGTTCTGAAAGTTTGTTGAAGAAAATGACAGGATTTTTTGTTGTTAGGTGAAACTGGGCACAGAATCTATTTTCTATTTCAAACAATTCTGCCTGACATTTAACTAATTGCCTTAACTAAGATATTATGCCTCGTTTTACATTTGCGCAGTTATAAGAAGACTAATAAGCAGCGTCTGCAAAGAACTCCTGAAATAGGCTATTTGGCTGATGGCAAGTAATTGTGACAGTACCATGCCGCTGTATTGTATTTCTTTTGTTGAATTATCAGGTTTTTGGTTAGAAAAAATTAGTAACTATTCATAAATTTCCTTGCACTTTGCACTTTGTTCTTCCAGATTCGAAATAATGTTTATTTTTTAAAATTTTCAAGAAATATAAAGTTTAAATTAACATTTAAATATAATTTTTAAAGAAAATTATAATGTTTTGTTGTATAAATATTTATTATTTTGATACAGATCATTCTTATTAAAAGAAAACTTCGAGACATCAAAATGGTAATTTATAGTCAAAGAGTGCCTGACTCTAACTTATGAAATTGTGATAAACACAAATCAGTCCCCTTCTGGTTATGCACGGGTCACTGGTTGTCTTCTAACAGCCCTGGTGCAAATCGCGTGTTTGAAAAAAGAAATAAACTTTTATCTCAAGACAGTGGATCAAATCAGTTACAATTACTCAATAATTTTTGGATGTATTTGTAGTTTTATAATAATTATCTTTATTTTTTATTAGTTATTTTTGTTATCGTGTTCTTTTTTGTTTTTTTTTGTATTTTCTCTGAGTTCTTTTATTATCATTTAAATGTATGTTAATGTATATGGTAACTAATTTAATGTAATTATTATTGTGTTTCGGCAACGGCTGTTCATTTATTCGTTTATATGAGACGCATAAAGCTGCAGGCGTTTTGTAAAAGCTCTTTGTAAAATGGAAATTAAACGTGTGTTCACTTTTAGAAGATTTTAATTTGATCTGCAACGATGAAAAATAAATAGCAGAATTTAAAATATTATAAAATATATCAATGATTATGATTATAAAATGCTGAAATAAAACTTCTGTGTATCCCTGTGATTCTTAATGTCCCGTGTCTTACCGTACCTTACCTTACATTCTTTTTGGTTGAAAAAAAAAGGAACAACTATTTTATACACGATCCTTTTTATCACTTTTTTTCCTCTTTACTTCTAGAGCACACTTCCTTTATTTCACCTGATGAGTGAGAGGCTTAGATCTGAACCATTTAACTTTCTTATCTTTTTTTCATTTATTTTCATTCCGGGAAAGATTAAATGAGCGGAAGTAAAAGGCAAAACTTTCACGCGATAGGGAAGGAAAGAGAATCTGTTCGAAACTTTCACGCGATAAAACAAAGGGGAAAGATGCTAAAAAAATATTCTTTCGCCTTCTACAGAATAAATCGATTACACCGCAATCAATAACTTAGTCTTTTCTCTGATTCGTTTTTAAGCTTAACTTCTCATTCCGATGACGAGTGATCCCACGGCTTGGAGGCGAAGGTTCAATACGACGACGATCTCGCCATCACCGGAGGATGATCCAATGTCAATCGGGCGTAATTGTATAACAGTTGTTTTCTACCAAGTTAATTATAACCATTGTTTATTTAAAAGAGGAGGGTTCAGGAAATATTTTTTTTAGAATTTGGTAGAGGTGGTATTCACCTTATTTGTTGAAATTGACATCGTAACTTATTCCAAAGAAATCAGAAAATAAATTGTGGAAGTGTGTCCAAACAATAACAAGTTCGAGTTGGTTGGTATTTGAGATTTTAGTGAGTAACAATACAGTTACGTTAACGATGATGCACAAATTACGATAAAAAAAATTGAAGATGGAAAGTTTATAGAATGAGACTACGATATTTAGATTAAGAGCTAACATGAAAGCCCATCTTTTAAATAGCCCGCCGTTGTAGCGAGCGAAGGTCGGGGTACGAGCCTGTGACGCTAGGGCTAGTAGCCGAGTAACATGACCATAATACAAAAGTCGACTTCAGTATCGTAAATGTTATCTGGCTTATAAGGCTAACGCTACACCGTAATAGTTCATTTGCCGGCAACTCTCATTTCCCCCGCCAGAGGCGCGCTCTTCGTTGGCGAGAAGTGATGTACCTGGCACCACGCAATGATTCGATATTGGAAGTTCTTGGTAGCCAAAAACAGGAAGAAAAAAAAACGAGTGATTATAAGAAACTTTAGGTGTTAAGAACATGATTTTAAACATTTTTTTCAATTGTAATTAATTGTTATATGCATACAACTTTGTGCCTCATCGAACGTTCGATTTGCGTAGATATGTATCAAACTCGAAAAGAAACCCATAAAGAGATAGTGAGGTTATTCAAAAAAGTAAAAATTTAGATAATTGAAATTTGGTTCAACTTTTTAAGATGTTAAATAACATAAAAACTTTATTAAATTTCGAACGACATGTGTGGGAGTATTAATTGTCTATGATTCCACTTTCATGATAACGTGATAGTTCAAGAAATTCAATAGTTTAAATATATGAACCATAGTATACGTTTTCTTTGGTATACTTGTAATTATAATTCTGTGTCGAATTTTAACTTCACTCATTCAGAAAAAAGGGAATTCAAAAATGTATATTCGGGTTTTTTTTTCTAATTTTTGTGCATTTATCATGTTATTTTGAATATTATTTAGGAATAAATAGCCCAAAATCGCATGCTAATAGACTTTCGTAATAAACATTCAACACAGATTTTCAGTTAATAATAAACAAACACATTTATTAGAGAAAATGCGAGTAAGTTTACAGTACATTATTGCTGAGTTTTTTTTTTTCATACGCTATTTGGAGTTAAATGCCATGCATTTCTGATTATGTTCCTAATTCGCTAAAAAAAGTTTTGAAACTGTCAATTAAAATAATAAAAATTTCAATTCATTAAAACTTTTTGTTTATTTGAAAGTTCGATGCTTAAATAGTTAAAATATTTTCATCAAAATCTTTAATTGATTAATTTAATGTTGTAAGTATATTTTAAAAGAGTTTGGAAATCGTAGGACTCATTAAATTATCTAAATATGTTAGATGTGCCAAAAATGACTGATGGATATCGAAGAATGTGATAGAAATGTGTCCTTTGTAGCCAATACGATTAGGATATCAGTTAGTTTTACACCACCGCATTATAAAGTTAATTTTCTTCCGACAGATGGCTCTGCGGACGATCAACAACAGATGTAGTTAATACGAAGAGCTAGCGATCCGGAAGGTTGAGATTTTTGCTTCAGATTTACCAAGTTTTTTTTTTTTTTTTTTTGTAAAAGGTCATTACATTATAAATATCATTAACATTTTGTAATATTGTTGCAAAATTTTTTATACCCGTTTTTATTTTTCCTGTTTTGAAGTGCTACCTCATGGTGTCAATGTTAAATACATCTGAAGCTGAGTGGAATAAAAAAAAATCTGATTTCCTCAGCTTAAAGCAGCAAAGATTCAAAAGGAAAGAAGATAAAGAAAGAAAAACACGGAATGCGGTTGAAAATTTCTAACGCAATCCGGTTTATTTCCAATTGATTTTAAAACATGTCATTTTCTGGACACCCTTTAGATTAATATACCTGCTCTTTACCTAACTAGTATTTACAGTATAAAAATTGCTGTATGAAAGGATTTCATATTAAGTTTCTATAAATTTACATATGAGTGAATCACGCGTAATTTTTTAGCAATCATTTTTCAATCATTGAAATAAAAGCTAGAACAAATATCTACAAAAAAAAATCCTTATTTTTTATCGTATTAAACTGTTGAAATGTTATTAAAACAACCGTTTGTCAATAGTAGATAATATGTATAGACATGTGTCAATAGTAATAATACTGCTTCATTTTTTGGTGCATCAAAATAATTCAGGAAAAAGATGGGATGATTTTAAAACTTCATTTTACAATGAAGTAAGAAAAATAAATGAAATTCGAGGGAATGCTAACCATCAAAATAGCTAAAACATTTTTTTGGTTTACCTTCATCATCGTCTAACAGATCATTGTCACTTCATCAGTAATAGGTAAAGTTGTCTTCATTTATCACTGAATTCAAGTTTACTTTCACTCAGAAATTTTAAGCTGTTAAATAAAAAAATATATCTAATAATGAAAAACGTCTCACAATATGTAAAATAAAGAGTAGAAATTTACAACTGAAGAAAAATATGCAGAATGGCATTCGTGCAAGGCACTTCCCATTTACATAACTTATCTCACTCTAAGAAAGAGAGGAAAACCAACAACCCCAAATTGGGGGAGGGTGTCTTTTAATGCTATTTGGAAGACGTCCTTTGTACTTGTCATCTAAACTTCTGACGGCCTTTTGACGATAGATTAAGAAGCTAGAAATATAAAACGATTGCCCTCCACAGTAACAAGAGCCGCTACGCGCTTTGTGAGAAAACTACTATGTAAATAGGCTACAAAGTTAATGCAATAGTTTATCTTTATAGCTTGACAATAGTATTAATATTTAAAACAAGCTTTCTGAAGTTTATCCAAAAAAAAAAAACTTTTCGGAATCCTTTATCGTTAGCAGAGAACTTCCGTGGAAAACTTCTTTACAAATAGCCATAAAATCTTTCCAATTTTGAGATAACAAAACGGGGAAATAAAAATTTAAAACCCAACACAACAATAACACACCAAACAACTTATTTTGTGAATCACTTCCCAACCCTACCGCCTTAAGGCACAGGGGGACCTTCTGTGAAAAAGGCGCTATCGTCAGAGGCAACACGAACCTCCTGCTGCGCTTAACACAGTAGCCGATTTTAAAACCCATCTCCCCTAAAACGCAAGCCATCGCCCCAAACCGACCGAAGTGGAGATTAAGGGTAAATTTCCGAAACGCCCGAAACCGCCCGGCTTGGCATCGAGGCTGTCTTTTCCCCAGTAGCCAGGTTCTATAAATTTATAATTTGTGCAGCTGAAACAGTGGTTCCAGTCCCTATATAGATGAAACAACATGTGAAAAACATATTTAATTTAGACACATTGAAAAACACATTTAATATGTGAAAATAGGCATATCAAAACATCATCCATATAATCATTTAAATGGTTTCTTAGTTCACAGAATACTCGAATAATGACTGCTCTAAATCTAAAATCGATGGATATTCGCTTTTAGATATAGTATGGTCAACTAATATTATATCAGAGAATTTGGCTTCTTTTGTTTGAAATTAACATTGGAATTGTAATAATGTTATTTATAAAAGATTTTATATGCTCATGATTTTTGGAATAAATAGAATATTCTCCGAGATTAAAGATATTTTCAAGTGAAATATTTTATTGGAAATTGTTAATCTGAAAATGGCGAAAAAGTATTTTGCTATAAATTTTCATATAAAATATTAAACTTTATTATTGATGAATTGTCTAATGATTAAGATTTTTAGTGCGGATTAGATACTCTAATGTATAAACGCTTACTACTATTTGTTTACTGAGAGCCTAATTCTTTTTCAATAAATGCATTGAAATTTATCTCTCTACAATTTTTTTCTTATACCAGGAACTTTCCGCTTTATAAATTAATAAGTGACTTCACTAGATTTCTTTCATTATTTACTTTTTTACTCATTTTTACCACAGACCATCTCTATTTTATCCAGTAAATGAAATGTTCCGACCTCGAACCTCTACATTTTCTGTTTATTTTTATTTCCTTTATTTATTTTCTGCCGAAAAGATTAAACGGGCGGAAATAAGAGGCAAAACTTTTGGGCCATTCAAGAGGAGCTGGGGGGGGGCGATGCAAACTTTCATGCGATAAAACAAAAAAGGTTGTCGGAGAACCGTGGCTATGTGACGAAAAAAGTTACTTTTCGTCTTTCACAAAATAAATCGATTATATTGTAATCGATATCTGAGGGCCTTCTCATCGACTGGATGGATGGGTTAACTGTAGAGGACGGCGAGGAGTGCTCCCAAGGGAAACTCAAGAGGGCTACTGTGTAGACAATTATACAAAGATTACTCTTGAGTAGAAACTGCATTAAGGACATTACTGTGGGAAGAAATATGTTATAACTATCGTTAAATAATAGTATGAAGTTGATAAGGAGCTCGTTTAGCTGTAAAACATTTTACTTATACTTTGAGGAAATTTTGAGTTAAACAGTACTGTATCGCATTAGAAATGATTAAAAATGCAGAATATCTTTCTATATGAAATGCTAACGTTTGTGGCACAAAATTCTCTTTCACTATTTATTTCATTCTCTCTTGACAAATAGCTACTGACATATATAAATTTTCAGATTGCCCCGATTTAGGTTTCTATGGCTGTCCTTTATAATGAGCGTTGAGAATTAATAAACTGAAAAATCATTAGAAATTTTTTGTGAAGGGTTCAATACATACCCAAAGGCTCCATGTAGTTACAGGAAAGAAAATGTAATAAAATCTAGAAATAAGAACCAAGAAGAAAGACTGAGGCGGGAAAATAGGCTTAACTATTAATAAAAGGCCTAAGGCTTAGAACTGATTTATGTTATGTTTTTAATTATAACTGTTTTCATTTCTTTAGTTTTTCCTTTATTTCTTATAAGTTTGATGCGCAAACTGTAATTATGTTTATAAAGTTAAGAGAAAAGTATTATATAAAAATACTGAGCTGCGTGCTTTTACAAAAGATTAAAATGAAAAATATCTTATTAAAGTAGATACTCTGAATTCTTTTTTTCTTATTTTACAATTGCATCGCATACTTTTCAATATTCGTATATAACCAATTATTACATAGACTGATAAAAAAATTTTCAGTTTTTTCAAATAGCATGATGGATTTTTTAAAATGCATTCAATTTTAAAAGTTTAAGCTGCCTCTAAGCCCCTTTTTTCTCTAAAGAAAGTCAATCTGAACAAGTTGAACTACAATGGCCGCTAATTTAATAAAAAATACGGACTCTCTATCCGATGTTATTTATATCTATAAAAAAAGGGAATTGTCAGATATAAATCCATTAACTGCCCCTCTTTGATTTAATTTTTTTAAAAGAATTCTAATTTTAAAAAGAATATTTTTCTTTACTTCATCAATAATTTATTACAGAAATTAATGAAAATTTTATAACTAATTTATGATTTGGAATGAACATTTCTAAATATTGTGATTTATTATAAATTAAAAATTTTACAATATTATAAATGTTTTTTTTATTGGAATAATTTGTGACAAAGAGCACCATCTAGTAAACCAAATTAAATTCATTTTTCAGCGATTGGAAAAGCTAGGTTTATTCCAAGTTTTTTTTATTTCTCAGTTGCTTTCTGTAATTTTTTTTACTATCTGTTTTGTGCACCTATCAACTGCAATATTTGTTACATCCTCAAGGATAGATGATGAAAACTTCACTGGGATCATTGACATCATCGATAACATAATAAAATGAGTCACCAAAGAAGCACTATTATCTTTCGTTTGTATCTGTTTTTTTTTTTTTGTTCCTCGTTATTTATAACTTCAAATATATTGGAATTCATGTCTCATCTGATATTCAGATATGTAACGTTTCTTAAGAAAATTGTTTTTCAATCATCAAGCAATCTGACAAGGTCTAATAGGGCAATGCTCTAAGAAGACCATCGCATATATTTTGTTGAGATATATGAAAAATGTTAGATATTTTTGAAGCCATATTTTTTCAATCCTGGACCATGATCTCAATTTCCATACGGTTGGTGCATGCTTTATACATTTTTGTTGGTAATACTGGAGGTGTGTCAAAGACATTTAAAAACTGTATGTATTTTTGCGTTGGTGATGCTGACTTCGCGAGGAGCGAGTGAACTTTTATTACATTCACCATCCGGGTATCTTTTCATGTAGAATTATGCTCTTATTTTTATTACTCGAAGAAACTAGTTAGGTTTTTATATAACTGTTTAATAAATTTACATTTTAAGAAACCCCGCTTGTCATTTTAAAACATAGCCGACGCCAAAAAATATTCGAGATGTGAGCAAGTTAAAGAAGAATCATCGATAGCACGTGTTCAGAATTGTATTGCGACTATGGTTAAAATTCTTCGGGTGTCTAAAGATGTGAAGAACTTTTGCATTCTATCATTTTGCATTACTAAGAAATATGTAGTCTCAAAATTATTCATAATAACTAGAAATAATAGTGATTGCAATTTTTTTCATTTTGGACAAATCAGTTAATTTGCAGCAATCAGTTAATTTTTGTTTAAAAAATATGTAATGTCACTTCTTGTGTATTGCCGATCACCCCGCCATCATTAAAGAAACATTGTAGGCAGTATTTGTTGTGTTAGACTCTATCTTCAAGATAATTCCTCCATAACACTGACCATTCCCCCTGAACAGATAGTCTTTTTAAGGCAATGGGACACTAGCCACAAAGTGGTCAAATACTGGTCTTCTTCCTCATTTTCTAGAGCACTTACCAGTTGTTGTTTCTTTTGGCACTTTCCATGGACAAACTCGCTGTGTAGTCTGATATTTAAGCCTATTAAATGTTTATTGTATTGTAGTAGCGCCAACTGGGGCCAAGAGTATGGCTTTTGCTACTCACTCATCACATAGCCCCTTTTTACAGGGGGGGCAACTTCAATCACCTTACAGATAGAACACAGAAGAACGACCATACCAAACGCGGGACTCCCAGATAAGGAGGAAGACGTGCTACCTCTATGCCAGAACGCCAGCACATTTATATTCTTATTAAATAAGAAGCAGACGGTAACTATCAGATGAACTCCTCGATATGCTCAAAATTCTTGTTCCAAAACAACTGATCGTTTAGATCAAATCAAAATTTTCTAAAAGTGAAAACATGTTTAATTTCCATTTTAGAAAGAGCTCTTACAAAACGCCTGCAGCTAGGTGCGGCTCAAGTGAATGAATACATAAAACAGCCGTTGCCAAAACGCAGTAATAATACTTGAACATTAAACTTGTTGCCAGATACAGTAACATACATTTAAATGATATTAAAAGAGCACAGAGACAATACAGAAACACACAAAAAAAAAAGAACACGAGAACAAAAATAACTAGTAAAAAATGAAGACAATTATAATAAAATTATAAATACATCCAAGAACAACAAATTCAAATGCTTTCAAAGAGTTCCTAAAAAAGCGTTAATTTTTCATATAAGGTCCTTTAGAGATTTGATGTTATCTGGTATCATCAGTAGTGTATTTTAGTCATAGTTTTATACTTACTGATTCTTCCCGAATTTCGAGGTTTCTATACATTTCTTTAAATAATGGTAAACTGCCGATTCCTCCACAGATGCATTCCCGTAATGATACTGTTTACCAGAGTGGTCTAAAATGAAAATATATATTGCTATATTCCATACTAAATAAAAAAAATATTGTTACATTTTTTAAATCAAAAACATCCCCTTTATATCGGTTAACTGTGATGTTACATGATAAAATAACTTCATTTATCTGCATTCTCAAAATGTTTACGTAAGAAAAGAGAACCAGAAATAATATTTTGTTTTCGTTTTCAAATTCCTTTTTCTTCCTGCTATCCTTGTTCGATGAAAAAGGAAATATGAGATAATCTTGATTATATGCTTGCTACGTTCTGAAAATGATACTTATTTGAAAGTAGGCTGATAAGCAAAAGTGCTTGGTAAAATGAAAATTTCAAATTAGGAGAGAAGATATCTCCATGAAACTGTATCGTATAACGACTACTAACTATAGTTGCGAATTATTAATCACATATCCCGGTCGAATATATCTTTTTGAAATTTATTTATTTTCAAAAATAGAAACAATTGTCATTAGTATACAGAATATGTATTGTTTTCCATTTGATTGAAACCAAAATTTTCCACAGATCTGAAATTGTAGTAGCAATGTATCATACAATATACCGTATATTTATTTCACTGAGTATTTATGTTAACGCTTTTAAATGAGTGTGAAACTAAGGACCAACAAATAATCAACCATTTTATGGATTTGTTTTTAATTTGATTGATTCTAGAGATGTTAAATTTTTCCTCTGAATGTTACTAATGTAGTTTTCCTTGTTTTAAGTTATAATCGGAGAGGCAGACAGACGGACTCAGAATGGATTATGATCACTATGGGAAAGAAATTTAGGTACTTTCGTATTAGACCGTTGATCTTCATCGTCAGATTTGAAGGCGTCGCCAATGAGTTGCTAAACCGTTAATAATTGCAAGAAACCGACATTATTTTAAAAACTTCGTTGGCGTCGATGGTTTATCACTAAATTTGAATCCATCGCTAATGAGTTACTAAACAGTTTGTTCAGAGAGAAAATCATAATTCCAAAAATGTGTTTTTCAAATTCAGAAAGCCTGAAGAGAGGTTTTGCGTAGTTTGGTTTTTGAATTTTCGAACGGTAATAATACTTTATCTTCGCATGCTTCATATATAAGAAAGCATAAATACTGAATCGAATCTAATAATCCATTAAGCATATGAAATAAACTCTACTTTATGCAGAAAATTCAAATGTGAAAAGCATCAAATTGGTGAATTTTTTCAACGATTATAAATTAGTCTTTATATTAAAAGCTTCTGAAAAAATATTGGAACTCTAACTAATGAATTCTGATGTTCCTTGTTAGATTTTTTTTCTTTATTCTTCCTTTGTGCTATCTTTTTCTGATGCATATAAACGTATGTACTGGAGTTCATGTTATAGAAAAAAAAGAGAGGGAAACTTGGAAGTTCCCTCATTTCCTTTTATCTATGTTTTTCACCGAAAAATTCTATGGGCGGAACTAATAGTTATACTTTTCGTGTGATAGAGGGAAATGAGAAGAGGAAAAGGAAAATTTTCGTGCGATAAGACAAAAATGGTGATCAGCAGAGAAGTGTGGTGATAAGAAAAAATCGTTTTTCGCTTGCAGAAACTAAATCGATTATTTCGTAATCAATGTCTCATGGCCTTGCCATTGACTTGAAGACGAGCTAACAGCAAGTGGTAATGAGGGGTATACTCGAAGGAGGATCAATGTTCCGAAGATAATTCAACCAAACGATTTTCAGAAGATGTTCGAATTCCAGTGAGGCGTAACTGCTAAAAAGACTTAGTTTCTCACTGGACGCTTAGTCTGTCTTGTTTATTTGGTTAAATTAGATCTCATGAAGTGTTTCTAAAGTCTCTGATAAAAACTTTTGCCATAAATTATACTGCCAAAAATTGAAGAATAAATCATGCAGGAAAGCAATTACTGAGCAGCTTTTTTAAAGGAAAATATGGAAATATTGGTTTTGTGTAGTTAAATGTAAACCATGATTTTAGGAGACATTAATATATGAAAGTTACAATGACGTAATTACTTCAGGAAATAAATGCGCTTAATTATAATCCTTATAGTCTTATAGCAAAAGACGGCCGTACTAGTGAAATTTATAAATTAGAAAATTGCTGTTTCCTGATTAATTTAAAAGCTCTTTTCTTCTCTCATTTTCAGAAGGAAAAAAAAACGTATACTCTTGTGTCGAGTGAAGGTCGAGGCACGAACCCTCGAAGCTAGGGCCAGTAAACGAGTAACATGACCACAATACCAAAAGTATACTTGAGTATCGTTGGTGTTATCTGACTTATGAAGCTAGAGCAACAGTACTCCTACCCCAGTGCGTCGGAGGAGAGATGAACGATTTTCATAGCTCCGAGCGGTATGGCGAATGCGTCGAATGTCTGATGGCTTTGTTTTTTGCTTGCTACGTCAAGTGGGTGACGGCTTAGTTTGCTGACAGATGGTGCCACGGTAGATGAGAAGGTTACGCTGTCAATGTCACTTATGTAGCGAGTGAAGGTCGGGATTAGAAACCTCGACGTTAGTGCCAGTAGCCGAGTTTATACTTGAGTATTGTAGGTGTTATCTGGCTATGAATCTAGCGCCCCTCTCCTAAGATACGTCATTCATTCTTTTATATAACGATATGCAATAAATATCGTATTTGATTCTTTTTTTTTATATTTATTTCTTTGCTAAAAAAAAACAAACACCACAGATAACAATCCTTTGCTGTTTTGTAAATTAAATGGATCTGCAAAATAGCAGTTGATTATCTGCTATTTTGTAGATTTGAATTTTTTTAATATTAATATTTTGAGCTCATAAAATCGAATAAAATTTTTAGTCCCAACATATTTCGATCGGTTTTTAACATAAATTAGTATTAACATTTCTTTGTTCTATTGTATGATTTATAGCGATTTTTTTTCCCGCGAATTTGAATTACTCATTACATTGTAATTATTCTGAAAAGTACGGTCTATTTTCTAAACAATTAATAACCGATTCATAACGAAATTTTTTTCAACATAAAAATTAATTTGTAGATAATCATCAGATTAAAGACGATTAATTTAAACAAAGTTGTGGTGGGGGTGTTCGGGGGTTCTAATAAAGTAGGTTTAGTGTAACATTTATTTATTAGGAAAAAAGGTAAGTCACACACAACACAAGATAATTTTAAAGAAGTACACAAACAC